>JBBPDE010000134.1:2501967-2512448 GCA_037974605.1 Nannopetersius ansorgii
CGTTTGAATTTGTTTCGAAACGGCACTGTACGTTTTTTTTAAACCTCTTTTTGTGTGTCTGTATGTGTGTGTGTGTGGTTTGGGATACAATCAAGTTGTTTACTGATATATCATTTTAAGTCACTTATGTATGTGAGATATTGCCATTGCCCCCCCCCAAAGCAGCTTACCAAATAGCTAAGTTACATAAATCAGTTATATGTATTATGATTACGGAAAACGTTGGTCGGCTTAGTGGGACAGTAGAGGTGCAGGAGGTCACATGGAACCAAAACAACCTGTACTATTGCCAGGAGTCCATTTTATGTGTATGTGAATGAGCGAGATATATTTATGTTCATATGAAATGGACTATGACTCTACATTAATAAGCTATTGAGATCTATTCACTCTCTATGAACGTTTGGTCAAAACTGCGCCCCTGCGTTGAGCTACAGAAAGGCTGCTGTAGAACAGGGGGATAAACGTTAATGTTCTGATTTTACTCTCCCATTGTTGTTTTTCATTCCTTGTGGCCTGGTAAGGCACGATGACCATGTCTGTCTGGCTCCAAGGCCCAGTTCTGTATTAATCTTTTGTTATTTATTTCAGTCTCGGTGTCATAAACAGTGTCAGATGTCTGTCGTCAACATCGGCGGTCCCGAGGCCGACAGCGAGAGCGCTGGCAAACGTCTGCCGAAGCTTCGTTACCGTTCTGTTAACGGGTTAACGTCCCGATCTTTGTCATGTAGAGTATGTTCTGGATTTGTAATCTGTCGGTAATGGAAAGTTCCTGTTGAAATAATCAGTGTCATTTGTTTATGGTGGAATCTTGCTATGGTCAAGGATTTGCATGGATATATCTTTCTCACGATGTATATTCTTATTCAGTGTGTAGACAGTGGATTTTTATTTTTTATGATCGTTTTTTTTGTTCCTTGTTTTTGCCTGTGTAATCGAGACACCGCTCGAGTGTCGTTTTGATACAGTCCGTTCTGTAGGGCCGAACCCTGCAGACCTTTTTAAGCCTCGAGCAGGAACTGCTTTTGTCGTGCCACATTTCAAAGGGATGGGATTTTTTTTTTCTCCTTCGTATACATAGAGCATCACAGAGATGGAGACACTCCAGTGAGGAAAAACAACCCACTGCTCCGACTCCTGCAGCTTTTGGCTTTAAGAATTGTCGTCGTCGTCTTCATGGATGGGACAGAGTTCATCAGTGTGTTATGGGTTTCACCATAAAAGAAAACACAGCAACAGGAATGTACATTTTTTGTAGAAAAAGAAATATTTTAAACCGAACCAATTGTATATGAAAGTAGAAAATGTGAATTTTTGCTTTGGGGTGGGATGTGGGTGGGGGTGGGGGTTGGGGGTTGGGGGGAGGGCTGTAGGGCATTGGGGGTCGAGAGTATTGTCAAAGTACAGTCTATCTTGTACTGCCTTCCAATACTTTATACTGCGCTTATAAAACTATGTCCATTCTGAACGACTACATTGGAATTGCCTTGCTTTACTTTGGAGATTTCTCAGGTTTAGTAGACTTTGTTTGATCTAGACTTTTGTAACGTAGCATTTCTGCTTAACCGTGGCGGTCTTCACTTTTTAGGCTCTGTTTTTCGGGTTCTGTTTCCTTTTTTTTTTTTTCCTTCCCTTTTTTCTTTTCTTTGTAAATATCTGTGCCATAGATAAGGAATACTTGCGATGCTCTTTCAGAAAAACCTGATGTGTAGAAGATGCAAAAGAAGTTCAAAACACTCGTTCGGATGTTAATAGACATTTTTAATCATTACATTTTTAAAAGGTGACGCACCCTTCACATACACAATTTTTTTTTCCACATTTTAAATGATACAAATAAGAATAAATAAATAATTTAAAAACATGGCCAGCTCTTTTGTTTTTGTTTTTTTTGTTGTTTTTTTTTTTTTAATTATTATTCTTATTTCTTCTTCATTCAGTCATTTCCACATTTGCCCCCTTCATTTACAAAAAAGTCATTTATGGTAGAAAACTCCCTCAGAGCACTTAAATATCAATGGCTACAAAATCGTCATATACAATCTCACGAGTAGAAAGGATGTCTTTTTCAGTAACGAACTGGTTCACATCGATGCCGTGGTAACGGTTGTGTTTCCTCCTTGCTAAGACTACTCGGCACTCATGCAGCGATCGCATGTTTCTCCCGGAAAAGGAGGCGGAGAGCTAGACAGATGTTTCGTGACATGCCGGTTAATACATTAAGGCCCTACAGCTAAGTATTGTTAACATGTGCAATAAACACGATGGAAAAGTCACACTGATCTTCTTACAAACTGATTTAGCACATTGTGTTGACTCTGATATTCTTTATAAAAACTTTATCCTTATTGTCCCAAAAGGAAGCTTGATGTTAAATAATAATAAAGCAATAAGAAATGTCTTAACAGTAGCCAACTTGTTAAGGCAAACCGTACAAAAACCAGCTCAGAGCACGTTCTGCCACTGCAGAGCTCACGTGGACCATCCAGTACGTCTGGCACGATTCATCAAATAATGATTTGGTTGCTCGGTCACAGTCCAGGCAGGATGTAAGCTTTTTATAACGGCATGACACACTGAACACTTTACATGACTAGTCCGGTCCATTGGTGATACTGAATTACAGGACGTGGGTAAATCTGGTCTGAGAAAGTTGGTATAGTGAAGTTGAAAGCTGGCATTTCTGCTAGCAGGGCATCTCTGTGGTCGAGCTGAAATGGATGTTGTGTTGCTCTGCCCCTTTAAGATAGCACAGCTTGGCAGAGATAACTATTTCAAACACTTCAGTGATGTTTCCGTTCGATCTTTTGATGTCTGATCTTAAAAAAAAGGTCATTTTATTACTAACAAAACCTGAATTCACTACATTTTCAATCAGTTTTTCACACTCTGGGGGGAGGGGTCTCTTCTTAAAGTAATTTGGGATTTGATCTCAATCCAGAGCCGGTTATATAACAGGAATACGCCTGTGCTTCTGAACCTGCTGTGTATCTGCTGCGTCTGTATCTTATGGCCAGCGGCTGAGCAGCCCATTGGCAGGTGTTAAATATGCAGGCTGGATACTTTCCTGGAAACTGAACGTACGCTGGAGACGCGGCAGATAAAGACGAGGCCTAAAAACGACAAAGTATTCCTTTATGGAAACAAATAGAGGAACGTTGGCCACTACAGGCAACTCGGTACAGTGAAGTTTAGGGTAAAGTCAGATTTAGACAAACATGTTGCTTCATTTAAACACACACACACACACAGAAATAGAGCTTAACCAGTAAAAATACAAAGCAGCACAACAAATGATACCAAAAAAAAAAAGAATTGGTGGCTTGAGATTTGGACTTCACTCATTACAGGATCACACAGACAGATGCACAGTAATAACAGACATCGCTATTTATATGCAGTTCAAGCTGTATTATTCATCTGATGCTGAGGGGGGAAAAACTGGAGATAAAAATGTTCCCCTCTCAACCACTAATCTGTGGGAAAGAGGCCTAAAGCTGTTCCGAATGCCGAGCCAGGCGGATGGGATAAAGTGAATAAAAGGGCTAGAGTGTGGGGAGTAGGGGGCAATCTGAAATACAGTGTCAGACAAACTTATTTAATTGGTTGTCATGCTAATCTTGTATTTTTGGGGGGGAAATATAAGTATCTAGCTTTCAGAATCAAGCAATGACCATGTGCTGCCAGTGAAGTGCCTGGACATGCAAGCAAACGTTTAGCTGGTTTTATGTGGTCTGAAAGTCTGTGGCCTCACATAGCTGCCCTCTCTAATACTGTAAAAAAAAAAACACAGACGAGACCCAAACAAAGAACATTAATAAACCATTTAATCAGCTTTTGTGTTCTTTTGAATGGCCCCCTGGTGATTATTGTTTTAATTCAGATGGGCAGCGGAGAAGTGTGTTTCCCTTCCCTTTCCCCTCCCCCCTCCAGAAAGAAGGGATGAAAACTGCTTTGTTGCCACTGACAACCATTTCCGCCGATCATCAGAGTTAATGAAACGGAGGCCTGTGCTTTGCCAAGTCATTATTAGCCTGCTGCGCTAACCACTAACCCTACCCCCCATCAAAGCGGATGCTGCGCTTGGCTGATCCACTGATTAATACAGCGATTACCTGCTAAGGGGGGGAGCATAGAGGTCACACACACTATCCTAGAATGAATGAGGGAAATCTGCGCTCGTGAAGTTTGCCTCGGAACACGAGTCGAGGAACGTTCCGTGCGAATACCGAGACGGACAAGAACGCGTTTGGCATGAACCGGACAGAGAGAGAGACGCCTATTTGCCAGTTCCGCACATCGCGTTTCTATGGGGAATCCAGAACTGATTTCTTTCTGGCAGCTGGCAAAGTCTCAGAACTGTGCTGATGCATATTAATGGCCATTTAGATTAGAGAAGTCTTATGAATAATTCATGAAGATGTGTGACCGAAATCAAAATGCATATCCGAGACAGAGGAGCAGTTTCAGGGGAAATTAAATGTGGGAACGCGACTGATTCGTACAGTAGTGTTGCAGTCCGTCGTTTTCAGATACTCATAGTCTAAGCATTATATATGATGTTGACTCACTTAAAGAATCTCTTTGATTGCTTTATAATGAATGGATCAAGTGCCAACCAGCAGACCAGAGGCGGCCAGCGCTGCCCTAAATCGTCTGGACAGTTCGGAGAGTGTCTGGGTCTCGTTTCTGCCAGGAATGCCTTTAAGCATCAACAAACCCTCCTTACACTTTTTCTCTCTCTCTCCCTCAGCTTCAAGCTTTTCTCATGCACAGTATGTCCTTCTTTCAATCGCCGACGCTCAATCACCACTGCCTTTCATACAATCCATCTCAGAATTATTTCCTGGGCAAAAAGGCAGCCAGCCGCTGCTTCTTAATGGGCAGAATGTGTATCTCTTGAGAGCTGACCTTCTTCAATTTGATGGCTCTATTTTTAGGGATTTTTTTAAGTGAGTCATTGGTGTCCCCCCGTTGCTCCCCTTGGGCTCTAGGCAGGGCAGCGTAACCCCCTTGGCTGGCGTCACATTTGATAGAGAAGTTCTTTGTGGAGACGCCTGACAGACCTTTGAGTTTACCACAAAAGATAGCAGGCATGGCGTCCTTCACCGACACAATGACCTTGGCCGTCTGCGAAGTGCTGACAATCTCAATATTGCCACTGCTGCCAAGAGCAGCATCATGAACCGAACTGGCAACGGAACCACTGCCGCCATTGTCCACGACCCACTTGTGCTGTCGGCTAAACTCCAAAGAGGCTAAACCACTCAAAAGCTTGGAGTCTAGCTTGGGAGAGCAATCTACCGGCCGCAGGACCCCCAGTGCCAAAGTCCCATTGACATTCTCTCCAGTGATAGAGGTTCTCTCTCGGGCATGTGGTGGTGATCCATAAACACTACATGACTGAATGCATGTCTTTCTCTCACTGGGTACAGAAAGATCGAGGACATTCTCTTGGTGAAACTGCTGGACCTCCAGTGAACTGCCCCTGTGCAGTTGTTGGGGTTGGGGTGTCTTGAGTGACAAGTCCAGAACTTCCCCATCTGTTACCACAGGGGATGAAAGAGAGCCAAGAGGTGCTTGATAGACTGGCATGTCCTTACTAGGCACCATTATAGAAAGGAAGTCATGAGTGGATGTCTGAGTGCCCTTACTTGAAGAGCCAATGGACTTTGGGGGCTCAGTCTCTACCTTGGCGTCCTTGCAGGCTGAGACTGGGACGGGGATGGGAATTGGGATTGGAAGAGGCACCGGAAGGGGAATGACAACTGGGTACGGGACAAGCAGAGTTGCTGGTGGCACTAGGGGAGCAAGTGGAGAGCTGTAAGGATGTGGAAGAGGGGGTGGAGCTAGAAAAGTAGATGAGAAAGGGTCTGTCTGTGAGGATGACGCTGGATGACAAGTGGGTGAGGTATTGGCCTGGCCTGGAAACAGGTCCTGTAAGATGGCAGCAAAGTTTGGATTCTGCAGAAGGGTCAAGAGGCTGGTGTCCAGTGCTGGACCAGAACCTTTCTGGTCCAAGGCAGGTGGAGGGCCAAGGGCAAGTGAAGGGTTCTGGCACAACATGTTGTTCTGTAGCGAAAGGGCTGGGCAAGTGGCAGCCTGTTGGAGCAGCTGAGGGTTCAGGTGCTGCAAAACCTGCTGTTCCAAAACTAGAGGAAGGGACAGGGGACCCTGGCTTGTCATCAGGTACGGAGTGGTCCCAGTCTGTCCAACAGTAGGGGCCGCTGTTCCAGCTAAGATAGGCAGCACAACTGGACTCTCTCCTAAACAGATGGGTTGAAGGACAGTGGTTGCCACTTTAAGAGCAACCCCTCCAGGAGATTCTGTAGCTGGGGCCACAACTGGAGTGGCCTGAATTGTCAACAGAGGGGAGAGAGACCTCTTCATGATGGGAGACGTAACGTTCCACGTCTCATTTGGGATTATCGGGGTGGTCTCATTCTCAAGCTTGCCTACAGCTTCGCTTCTGCTTACTGTGCTGTTGCAGACCTCCTGAGGGTTCGCCATGTCCACTGGTACTGAGTCCTTGTATGGGTCCTCCATCTCCTATTCCTTGTACGATCCTCTTCAGGACTTCATAACTGTTTTGACTTTCAGTGAAGATTCTATCAACTAGTCCTGTAAATTCAAAAAGGAGAACAGCACAATTAGATGTTAGCAATGAACAGCCTCCAGCGTACAGTCACGATTTGGGACTTCAATGTCCATTCATTTGAAGAGATGTTATTCCTTGCACTTTTAAAACTATTCCTGTTGGCCCATTCACCATGGCATGCTCACACAAACTGTTGGTTGGAGATTTGAAAGGCTGCGTTCCTAAAAAATATATATACATATGAATACAAAAACACAAGAAATAAATAAGTAAAATCCACAGATTAATGCATTCATATAAGTAGGTAACTCTGATGTGTTAGTCTGCCAGGACATGAACAGTCTGTGTGTTTGCCACAGAGAGCTGCGGAAGTGTCATAATGTCATGGCAGGGAGTTGAATCATAGACACAAACAGTGCATACACACTCACACACACTCACACAAACTCACACACACTCACACACACTCACACACACTCACACACACTCACACACACTCACACACACTCACACACACTCACACACTCACACACTCACACACTCACACACTCACAGAGGCAAAAGCAGCAGGGGAGAGTCTAAAAAGATGAGGAATGCCTCACTGAAAGGAATGGCTTCAATTGCCTGGGAGGGAAGAGAGAGGGAGGAATTTGATGAAATTAACTTGAAGAGAGCCTCGGTTTATTTGTTTATGAGCCAGCCTCAGTGTGGAGTTTATTACACAAAATGCTGGCAGCGCTCTAAACTAAACCTCCCTTTGGCAGGCGTAAAGAGAGAGAGAGAGCGAGAGAGCAAGAGAGTAAGAGAGAGAGAGAGAGAGAGACAGAGAGAGCAAGAGCAAATGGGAGGGGTTAGAAGGCTGAGAGTAAGAGTGTGAGAGAGGAAAGGAAGGAGGGAGGGAAGGAGAGAGAAAAAAAAAAAAAAATGGGGTTAAAGACACAGCAGGCAAGATACACAAACACATGCACTCACATTGCAATTCCTGGTGCATTAAAAAGACAAACCAAGCGTTTACACATTTGTTACTTCTGTATATTTGATTTAACATCATCACCAAAACAGAGTAAATGCACATCACACCTTTTGCATGATGCATTCCCTCCTCATATTAAGGATTCCCCTCAAAATATTAAAGAATTCAGCACTAAAACCAGCATCTTTTTTTTTGCCTTTTACACGGTATGGACGTTCCACAATAAATGGACCAACAAAAGTGTTCTAAAAATGATTAGAAGAAATATTTGTTGGTTATTAAAGTAGTCTAAGAGTCTGCTCTGTGATTGACTGGAGACCTATACGTACTAGGAATAGGCTCTAGCAGCCAGAAAATGAATGAATGAATTAAAGTTAAGAACATTTATCCTTTTCTTATGGCTCCTATTTTCGAGATACAAGTTCTGGTTTACAATAGTGACCATATCCAAAAAAGAACAAAGGAAACCCATGTGTCACGGTTCGGTCAGTGGCCGGTTAGGGCCATTGCTTTTGGTTAATGTTTCAGCTCCAGTGTGTTCTGTTTTCTGTTCTGGGGGGCTTTTATTTTGATGTGTTTTCTGGGGCTTGCTTTTGTCACGTGTCTGGTTTTGTCACATGATTGAGTTCCCACCTGTCCTGTGTTATGGTTCTGATTTCTGTTGCTATTTAAAGGGCTGTTGGTGTTTGCCTCATTCATGTGTCCATCGCCTCACCTTCCCCGTGTCCTGATTCTAGTGATCCACGTTCCTGTTATTCTGACGGCCCCCGTGCCTGGTTTTGTTTCTGCCTTGTTTTTGTTAATACAAGTAACGAGCATGGATCCTCGTCTGCTTGGCTCGTTCATACTCCGAGGTAGCTCCGGGATGGGGGTTAGCCACCCCTCCCGTGACACCATGTTTCTTCTCACTCATTTAAGTTACAGTATTTAAACTGACATTTATGCATTTGGCAGATGCTCTTATCCGGCGCGTCAAATCATTACAGTTGTGATACAGAAGCAGGCAATGCAGTGTTAGGAGTCCTGTCCAGGGACTCTGATTGGGGGACTGTGTTGTACCTGTCTGAGGTTGGAAATCTCACTCTAATTCACGGAGGAGTGTTAGCCACTACTCTATCCATTACACATTTAATACTGACAAGGCAAATCTGGCAGCTGGATCAGGGCTGGTCCCATTGAGAGTACCAGAACAGACATAGAGGACACAAATGATAAGAGAACATACACTCAGTGTACTTCCTTCCCACCAATTATCATCAGCACTGACAGCTTTATAGTGATCCAGCTTCTCCCTTACGTTTCCTGTTGCTTTTTTTTTTTTTACTCAATCTTCAATTCTCACTTTCTCTCCATTCTCTGCCTTTTTCTACCCTCCACTGTTCCTCCGATTGATTACATTTTCCAGTCATGTATCACCCCCCCCGCGCACCCCACCCACTCCTCCTTAAGGGGCCCAGTTGAAAAGGTCAAGCTCAGGACAGAAGCTGCTTAACAGGGAAACATTTCATTATAGCATGGCGACTTCCTTTCCTGAAGTACGGTCTCGGAGCTCAGGGCGCCTAAAGTGATGCTAAGCCCGGCCCGGGAGGGCACATTTTTAACAGGGTTTCAGGTTATGGAGCCTACAGTGGAAAAAAGCAAAGGAAAATATGGAGCTCCTACATTAATCAGCACAGGCTCACATATCTACACAGCTGCGGACAGGTTAGATGTGAAAAATCACCCCAACATTTGCATAAATCATTTATTTTGGGACACTTTAGAATTTGCTAAATGTAAAACATACCCTGAGAATTAAAGTTCACTACCAAGTTCTCCGACCTGTTTTCCGGCCAGGCTTGGATTTCTCAGTGGAGCTTTTTTTTCCCCCCGCCACCTAGGACAAGGCAGAAGTTGTACCTGGCTCTTTTTTTTATAGCATGGTCAACAAAAAGTTTATGCACGTTCAGACATCGTTAACATTTCCGAAAGAATCAATCAAAAATACTACGAGGCATTTTACGAATTCCTAACAGCGCACACTCTGTAACTGGAGAGGTCCATGCGTTCTCACAAACAATACAGAGTTTTAAAACTCGCCCCGCATTCTTCACATCGGCCCTTTTCATTCCGCCGGCTGTCTCCTCAGCAGCCTGTCTTTAATTTACCATCAGTCTCGGTCCCCGGGCTGTCCGGGCCAAAATCGCAGCCTGACGTCATCAGCAGCGCGGCCCGAACTGACGCATTTGTTTAAGGCTTCGTAAAACAAACACATGCTTCGAATGCTATACCCAGCTCGTGAATCTCACTTTATGGGTGTAAAATCTGGGAGACCTGCTGCCAAAAACCGGGAAAATAAATCCTGAAAGCAAGAAAATAAGTTAATAAATTACAATCCAGAGTTGGAAAGGCAACAAGGTGGGTCGCCAGCCTTCTGCATGATTTATCTCAGAAGATACTGTATTCCAGCTGGGATCTCAGTGGTAAAAATTCGAATGGTGGACAGAATCTTCTAAAAGATTCCTTCAGCAAAGTTCATACACATCATAATGTTTACTGCCATACCAACCATTTGCCTTTAACAGTTCTGCTGTTACAGAGAGCTCATGTTATTTAGATTCCCCACCATCACATCAGTAATATGATTTTTTGAGATAGAGACAAATATATATACTCCACCTACATATATGAAGTGAAAGTGACCATGTGTCATACATGAACACACCTCAGCACACAGCATGAAATACTGTTCATATTTAACCCATTCACCAAGTGAAGCAGGGGGCAGCAGGAACACGGCGTCCGGGGAGCAGTGCGCAGGGACGGTACCTTGCTCAGGGTACCTCAGTGGTGCCTAGCGGCCTTGGGGATCAAACCCGGACTTTCTGGTCACAGGGCGGATGCCTTAACCACTAGGCCATCCAACTGCCC
>JBBPDE010000134.1:2519669-2535995 GCA_037974605.1 Nannopetersius ansorgii
ATGCTCTCTCTCGGTAAATCACCTCTCTGTGACTTGGTTGAACTTTTTGGCGCTTATAACAAGTGACCAATACAATTCCACTGTGATGTTTGGTTAACCAATGACTGTCACTGATTGATGATATCATGTCATATTTGACAGATTCCCTGAATGAACTAATTGTGACGGCTGACTGGACAGATAAGTCACACGTACTATTTTATGTTTCTCGGTATAATGATTTTTTAAATATATTCTTAGCATATTTAAAAAATATATTTTTAGAATGATAATATTAATACTGACAGTAAAACCCGCTAAATATTTTAAAAACCAGCCCAAATTGTATAGACCCGCCCAATGCCAACCTCCCCAGCCCATCATTACCAAAAGAAGCCCAATTGGGCGGAAACCCGCCCAATCTGGCAACACTGTTTGCAGTTCAACACAAGTTTAAACCTGCTGTCATCTCACATCTGCCACTAGATGTCCCTGTTTCTGAGGTTTAACTGGGTTTTTGTCTTAAACCTGCTGCAGACATGGTTTAACTGGGGTTTAGGAGTTAATCCCATTGTAAAATCAAGTGTTATTAAAGCATTAAAATATATAAAAGCATTAATGCTTTACAGGCTGGGCTGCCAGATTTAAGACCCATACTTCAGGATAGTCCTTTATGCAATTCTGCATAACATTATATAATACAACAGAATGCAGTATTTAAGTACTTACTGACATGAATTATGAACATGTTACTCTAAAGTCAATAAAGTTTAATTCATTACCAGTACACTATCACTGCTAAGTAACATTACTAAACATCAGGGCAGACTTTGCCCAAGTAAAGGAAAGCAGTGCCTAATAGTTTTGAGGCTCTGTTTGTCTGTGCAATTTTAAATTAAAATAAAAATATAACAGTTTTTATTTTAAATTGTGCTATAATTACAAATTACAAGAACTAAAACTTATTGCATATTGGCTGTAATTATTAGAGATTCATGGCCCCCTCTCTAACACATGTTAAGGACTCTGCTGCTCTCTCTCTCTATATATTACAGAGGTGACTCGATCACAAAAATCAATTGTTTAAAAAATGATCAGTGATCAGTAATTGGCCCCTGATCAACCGTTCAAAAACCTAAACACATACAAATGTTATCCTCCAAAAAAACCCCAGAAGATATGCATTTACTAATAACACCAAATCAGTCCACACCTGGTGGCCTGGTGGTTAGGGAGTTGTCCTTTGATCGGAGCTTTGTGGGTTTGAATCCCAGGACTGCCAGTGGCACCACTGAGGTACGTTTGAGCAAAGTACTGCCTCCACACACTGCTCACTTGACAAATTGGTTAAATGCAGAGAATTTTAAGGACTCGACTCGACTCTCTCCATATATTACAGAGTCGACTTGACGACAAAAATCTATTTTTTAAATAATCGCCCCCTGATCAAACGTTCAAAAACGTACACACGCGTGCACTGCAGGGAACATTAACTGAAGTTTTTGACGTATGAACCACGCCCATATTTCAAAACAGGCCAAATTCAGCTATTAACATGCATTATTATTAGTGTTAATGATATTAGAATTATAAAATTAAAGGACAGACCTGAGATTAAATCGAGCCCAAATCAAACTCGGATTAAATGTAAGACTGAACACCTCCACCTTCTGTCCTATGTAGACTGAGATAGACTCCAGCAACCCCAGCCACACTGGTATTGAGCAGCAGCTCTGAAAATAAAAGGACATTGCGATCTAGTCCAAGATTAAGCCTAGTCTGCAAAATAAAGCTGTGTCCTGTTTTGAATTAACGTTTGTGATGTTACTAATATCAACCAATTCAGTCTACAGCCGGTGGCCTGGTAGTTGGGAGTAGCCCGTTGATCGGAAGGTCGTTGGTCTGAATCCCAGGACTTTCAGGTAAGTTTGAGCAAGGTACTGCCTCCACACACTGCTCACCAGGCGCTGCATTGCTGGCCGACAACTGCTTTACTTGCCGAACGGGTTAAATGCAAAGAATTAAGTCGGGATCGTCGTCTAAGGTGCTGCGTTCAGGCCGCAGTCTCCAATGGAGGCATGGGTTTGAATCCCACTTGACAAGTCATTTACCCTTCCTGATGTTCACATGGTCATTTTGGGGCAGCTGGTGGCCTGATGGTTAGGGAGTTGCCCCT
Organism: Nannopetersius ansorgii; assembly: GCA_037974605.1. Classification (NCBI taxonomy): domain Eukaryota; kingdom Metazoa; phylum Chordata; class Actinopteri; order Characiformes; family Alestidae; genus Nannopetersius; species Nannopetersius ansorgii. The sequence goes on from JBBPDE010000134.1 coordinate 2,521,825, forward strand.
GCGATTGTTAGGTCATGAGTTCAAATCCCAAGACTGCCAGTGGCACCACTGAGGTACCCTTGAGTAAGGTACCATCTCCACACACCGCTCGCCGGGTGCTGCGTCGCTGGCTGCCCACTGCTTCACTTGGTGAATGTGTAAAATACAGAGAAATAATTCCACATGGTTCAAATTGTGTGTCGTGGTGTGTTAATGCATGACTAAGAGGGGCCACTTTATAGTGGCTAAGCCCCGCCCACTCACACTGAAGTTATATGGATTGTTTCAGCTTGGACTAGGAGAGTGGAATATGTTGTTTCACTGCAATCTTGTAGAACCACATTCAAATTAACAGCTGGGTTTACTGTTTGACACATGCAATGAAATCCACACCTTTAGCATCACTATATACAGCTGTTTATTTTCTCCAAAACATTTCATTAACTACATACTAGCACAAAATAAATGTGTAATGGAGCGACTTTCAGGAAGATAGGAAAGATGATAACACAGAACAGACAAGGACAAAAATGGGGGAAAATATGGCATTTCTACATGATACAAGCATGAATATCTTTACAATGTTAAACATAGGCCTAGCAATCTAAGCCAACACTGAAGTGAGTGCTATATGAGTGTTGTTTTTTAGTTTTATGTGAAGCATCAAATACACAAGTGCTTATCTTGGGATTTTAGAGATACAAGACACAAGATTGCATCTGTGCAAGTATGTGAGCGTTAGATGTGTTTTTTTTTGGAAAGCCAAGAATGGTCCACTAAAATCCACACACAAACTGGTCCAGGTGGAAGCGAGTGTTCAGGGTTTCCCCTCAAACTAGTTTTGAAGTTCAAGACGCTGCTATTTGCTGATGATCAGTATAAAACTCTGGAGCTGACTCAAAAACTCCAGATTCTTCTCATATAGTGCTCTACAATCCTCTACTATGGTCTCATTCAGTCTATAAGCTTTCTGAGAAGGTTAAAACCATGATTTCAGGCTATTAGCCATAAATCTAGTGCTATTAATGTTCTGTACAGATGCTGATGTGAAAAGTCTGGGGAGGGAAACCTGAAAAAATCAAGAGTCCACCTGGAGCTCCAGTAAAACAGTCTCAGACAGAACACTGCTGGGTCAGGCTCACCACAATGAGGTACTGATTCGGAAAAAAATTTGCTCCTGTCAACGCATGGTGGTTAACTACCGCTGTCCTCTTCTTAACGTTACACATGTGACCACGTGACGAAAATGCTACAATAGTGATATAAAAATATATGGTTCGTTTCCGTCTTTGTACGCCGTTTTTTTCCCCCCTATCTTTTCTTTAGCCTGAGTCACAAATTCATGATTAAATCTACACACACAGTCTTCACATTGCATATTTATTTGACCTTCACTGGATGAATGCATTCTCTTTAATGCCAAAATGAACATGAAATAGTGACAAAGCCTTGACATTTCTAGATATTTGTTTTTTTTAGACTGTTCCACTTAAAATGAATAATAAAAACACCATGCTTAGCTTTGTACCTGAGAGAATGCACATGCAACTGTACAAATATACTGTATATGTATGTGTATTATGTATAGAGATACATTATGTACCGGATAGGCCTAATGCACGCTTGCTTTGAGTAAAACGTTAAAAGACTGAAAGTATAAGGCAGCTGACTCCAGGACTCTTTCCCTCCACCTGTCTGTCTGAGACGAGTGCGTGGATCTACAGCTTTCCCCTCGTAAGCTTTCCCCCCCCTTTGAGTTTGGCTTTGGACCCTTACGGTTTCTTTCAGTGGTGTGTCGCCTGGGCTCCAAAGCAAGAACGAACAAATCTAGACTTGACCAAGACTAAAGAACTCTCGGCCATCTTGTTCTCGAATTCCCGACCCACTGTTCTCTAGCATTCTAGAACGTTCCGCTTCGGTCTCCGACTCTAGATTGGTTCGGTCTCGGTGTGAAGTACAGGCCAACAAATGAATGTTTTGGCAGAACCACATGGACTCGGGCTGCACTTCTGTATTAAAACGATCAGCTTGAACCCTGACACTCTCCCAAAATAAGGCTTTGGGTTTTAGGCACACAGAGGTACTGTGACTGAGCTAGCGTGTGGATGAATGAACGAATCTTGCAAGCCACGAAAAAGTCGCAGATTCAATCTGACGGATAATAATAATAATAATAATAATAATAATAATAATAATAATAATAATCATAATAATAATAACAACAATAATAATAATACAATTCCTATGGCGGATGAGAGAGTACACCCATTAAAATGAGCAAGTTACAGGCAAGACTGCTGGTGGATGGTGTGAATGAGTGTATATGTGTGTGTGTATGTATGTGTGTAAACCAGTACTTAAGGAGGTAGCAGAGGAGGATTGAAGCAGCAAGGGAGCCTCCAAACAGGTGGCCAGCAATGCCTAGATAACTGAATGAATCTGTATATAGAACCAAGCTCATGTCAGCCAAACACAACATGAGAAAATGAGTAATGAATACAATCAGACTGAGTTTGGTTGATCGGAGGTGTGCGTCCACTATGAGTGTGACGGTCTCCTTTCTTGGGGTCCCCGCTGTCCTTATCTGAAGGCAGAGGGGCAGTGTGTTAACGTCCATAACAGAGAAAACAATGATTTGAGGAAACAGACAGACTGACAGGAGGCAGTTGGCTATGTAAGCAGAAGATTCAAGCAAGCTCTGACACCAGAGGCCTTCAGTTCTGGACCCTGAATCCAGCTTCCAGTGCTGGATGTTGTCTTCACTGGTAGAAATGACACTCGAAGGCCTATTGAGGGCTACAAGTTTTACGAAGTCCAGGACCAGAAACTGGATTGGAGGTCCTGAGCTGAACTCTTTACAACCTTCAAAAAATCACCAAACAGCCACAAAGCCACCACAGACGCTCCACACAAACATCAGCCAACTGCTCACAAACCGAGCAAAAACACGTCAGACACAGCTAAACAGCAGAACGACACCACTCACAAATGTACTGAGATTAGCATGGCATGGGATTAGCCGACTTGGTTGTCAATGCTTTGCCAGCTGGCAACAGAGCGAGCTAATACTGACAGAAAGTAGCTTTTAGGCTAGTGGAACATCTCACCAGGCTAATAGGCCAACAACAAATTCACGCTACAACACTGTTTAGCACAGCCAAGCTACACACAGCACGCAAAGAAAGAGGGGTTTAAGCCGCCCGTCAAGAGACAGAGCACCCTCTGAACTGTAGGCTTATTATGTTTTGAGGTAAATAGTCCAGCATTTGAGTTGGAGGAATAAATAAGAGAAAGGATTAGTGTATATGTGTTTGTGTGTGTGTTTGTATTTTCTTTTTCCTATTTTTTATTTTTAAATAAAAAAAAAAAAAAAAAAACTGATGAAACACAATCATGTACTGAATACATGTGCGGATGGGAGAGGTAGTTCATTTTGGTTAACAACGGCACCTGTCGGTGTGTCTCTTTGCACAATCAACTTTCAGAGTCATCCAAGGTCCTGCTCTGCTCATCTGCTCCTAAAAAAACATCTCCCATGAGCTCGAAGCCCAGGCCTTTACACATTTTGACCAAACTTAGTTGGGCCCGGACTGAACGAGAAGTCTAGACCTTGAACCCAACCCAGCCTGGTTTTCCTCAGGTTTCCTTCAAGGTCTGGAGCACACGCCCTTCTCAAGAGTCTCAGGCGGGGCTAGTCTGTAGCATTTCTCCTTTGCTAGGTGGGTGATTCTACCACTGCGGAGTCCGAAGTCATCCAAAATCCATAGCAAGATTTGTGTATTCTGTATAATATTCGCATATTCAACAACACAAACCGAATTCTGAAATTCTATTTTAGCTAAGCCACATCACAGGTACTTCACAGAAGTATTATGTAAAACAGAATTGTTTCTTGGCTTAAACTGTAAAAATTCATTAAAATGTGATCTATGTTAAAATTCTGCAGAATATTTACATGTTTTTTTTTTTGCCAATGGTGTTCGAGAACATTTTTGCTAAAATACTGACAGATGTCAGAATCAAAAATACTGTCAGTGGTGTTCCTCAAAAAGTAATTAAAAAATGTTGAAAGCAATATTTGTCATTTTTGACATAAGACATAAGTGGGCTACACTTTTGAAAAGCTCACATTTTGACAGTGGTGTTATGGTCAGTGGTTTTAGTTTTATTGATGATGAACATATAAAAGACTTTACTTAGGATTTGTCCCTCGTTTGCCACCGCAATGGTAGAATGATCCAGGTGCATTCTAAGAGTGTTACAGCGTTGTCCTGAGGAGCGCCCAGCAAAGTGTACAGTTGTGCTGAAATCCCAAAGCCAAACCTTCCTTAAATGTAACTGCTCTGTTCCTAGCCCCACCTTGCTCGTATAACAACCAACCCTGATATCACATGGATGTAGAAGCCAGCAATTCAGAACGAACAAAAACCCTTTTCTCAAGCTTACACGACAAACAGCGTACAAAAGGTCATTCTTGGCATCACAAAGAAGTTACCCCATCTCAAAATACTGACTTACTAGAAAAAAAGGGACCTCTGTCCTATTTTTTTTCTCAATTCAGGCACCTCACCATTAACCATTGCAGACAAAACGCAATGCAACCAAACGGAGGGAACCCTTCTGTGCCAAATACGTTTGGGGTCCTTCCTTAGTAAGCTTGGCCGAGGCCAAATAGTCCCTCGCGGGCCAAAATTGCTGAACTCTTCCCTGCTGAAACCATGGTGGAAATAGTCCTGATAAATGTGTGTGTGTGTGTGTGTGTATATCCGTATGTGAGGCTGCCTTTTGTTTCCCTTGTCGAGTTTCTGAAAGTTATCCAGTTGCACTGAGACGGCTGTTCTGAGTTCTTGTAAGGCTACGGAGGCGACGGCGTTGACCTGGGTCTGTTTGTTATGTTGTAGCAATAACTGCCATCTCTGTGTATCCTGTTCACAGCGCTGGATGACAAAGCTTATGCTCTTTAGCTATTAGGAATAATCCAGTAGAAGCTGATCATAGCTAGCAAAATATACACAGGACTTGTAGGTTAAACCAATGTCCTCTAGGTGGTGTGGACATCCCATGACTCCGTCCAGTAAAAAATGCACAAAATGCACAAAAAAACAAGAGTCAGGCAAGACGGCAAGAGAGCGAGCAACTTGAGTGTCAGTGTCCATCTCTCTAAAATCCACGTACTTGCCCCCCCCCCGCCACCTTCACAACTGCGTGGACCACCTGCAGACATTTGTCCAGACATCGGTTTTTGTCTGTTCCTCCGATTTCTCATACAGTCATATAACATTCTAGCTCTTTTCAGCTTTTCTTTCCTATGAAGCAGTTTTTTGTTTATACACAAAGAGGTTCAAACACGAGCTTAAAAAACAAAACAAAAAAAACCATCACAGCTCCTTCCTTTAGCAGCCAGACACCGTCCGTCTGTCCATCCGTCCGTTTGTCCTCTTCTTCCACAGCGCATTTAAAGCTTTGTAGGCTACGGTATTACGGCAGCAGTACTGGCATAAGAGGAGGCGCGTGGGTGTAACTATAGATATTAATATAGATATATGAGGGATCTCCTCCCCTTGATTGAATTGTTTGAGGCAGCGTTTATGGTCCGAACAGGAACGGCACGTGTTTTCCGCGGCGTCTCCCATTCTTCCTCAGTCGTAAAGTTCTAGCACGGCTTTGCACAGCAGCAAGAGTCTGGTTTGAGATGTGTCGTTGATTTGCAAAGAAGAAAAACAAAAACAAACAAAAACAAAAAAAACAAAAAGGTTTTTGATGAAGGACATTATATTCAAATCCATAGAAAACTATATGATAATAAAGATAATAACAACAAAAGTAATATTAAATGATCACTTCGCACCTAACATCATGGATAGATAAAAGTTGTCATAGCTTATTATGTCACCTCAGAGAAAAGAGATCAAACCATAGGGAAAAAAAAAATAAAATCATATTTGCATATTTCTCCCAAGCTTCTTTTGAACTGATTAGTTATCTTAGTAATTGCCTACCTTGTCGTTTTTTCATTAGACTTAATATGTACAGAAATAATAAAAGTGGTATTTACAATGTCTGACCACAAGAGAGCAGCACAAAACTGTAAACTGGTCTGTTCTATCTTAGAAATGACTAAGAATTACTTCGTTCGCTGCCTTAGTAATACATTGTATTCATCCTAATTCAGACAATCTACGGCGAGCAGCACCAAATATGCCGAGGCAGGTTCTGAGGCAGAATGCATACTGGCAAACAAGTAATTCTGCCTCTGATTCAGAATATGCCAGAGTTTGGAGGAGCTACCTGTTGGATTTGATAAGCTGCACATCTCATCAGTTACGAGATAAAACACTGATTTATGAGACATGGCAGCTTCATAATAATTTGGCACTTTTGCACTTGTATTAATACAGATTGATAGTCTGGAGTTGCAATATAAAAACTGGGCCTTTTCCAACTAACATAAAAGCTCAACTGTAAACTAGACTTGCAGTTGTGAGTAGAGGTAATTATAATCGGCCCAATATATCAGGCTTAGTGTTCGTGTGTCTGATCAAAGGTCTTGGGATTCAGTCACATTCTTGCAGGCTCGCTCTCTTGTGGTCATTAAATATCCTATCTATACAGACATCAAAAATAGAAAGCCCCTTTTGCACTTCATTCAGTGTGTGTGCACGTCTATAAGAATCCTTTCATATAACACACAAACACGTTTCTACACGTCTCGCCATACACGCACACTAGCACACACACACAAACAAACCAAAAAGGGGCCTGCTAATCCTATTTTACAACAGAGGATAACCCAGCCATATGCTTAAGTTTTAGTAGAAACCATCTCTCTTAAATATAGATATTAACTTATATTTATAGGTCTATTCTTATATTTATAAGTACATTCTTTTTTAATATTCCCTTTAGCAGAGAAAAGGGAATTCTAAAAGCATGCCCATGACCCTTCTCCGGACTTACATACACAAACGCCCTCCCTCCCCTCTAACTCTCTCTCTCTTTCTCTCTCTCTCTCACACACACACAAACACACACACACACGCCCGAACCCCTACAGTCCCCCGTAATCATACTGCATCCCCAGACACACCACTGCCCTGCAGAGGGCCTTTGCTGCTGGATGTGTGTGTGGTGCCGCTGCTGTGGCGAGGGGCTGGCTGGGGATCTGTGAGGGGCTGCCTTGGGCGCTAGGAGGCCTCGCTGCCGAACACCTCCAACACGAGCGGCGTGAGCTGCATGCTGTGCTCGGGCTGGAAGGAGAGCGAGCGGTACTGCTTGGAGTGCTCCTCGTTAAGGCTGCGCAGGTCTGCCAGCTTCTGGATCATTTTTGCGTACAGCAGCCGCCCGCCCGGGTGATTGATGCGGATGTAGGCCTGCAGAGTCTCACATAGCCGGTCCTGCAAAGCCTCTATACGGGCGTGGTCTTGTACACCTGGCCGGTCTGAGGGCAAAAACAGAGAGAGAGGTGATATGAAGGATAAAGAAAGGTATGAGTGAAAAGAGCGAGAGAGAGAGAGAGAGCGAGAGAGAGAGAGAGACATGACATTAGAGGTAGATAGAGAGAGAGTGCAAGCGAGAGAAAGAAGGGTAAAGACAGAAATGAGTGAGAAAAAAAAGGAGAAATAAATGGTAAAGAAAGAAATGAGTGAGGAGTGAGAAAAGCAGAGAGAAATTGAGTACAGAAAAAATAAAGGTTAAGGACAAATATGAGAGAGAGAAAGCGAGGGAAAGAGAGGGAAAGAGGGGGTGAGAGAAATAAATATAAAAGCAGATGAGGCTTCAACAATCATTACATCAAAACCAAATGAACTGGTGTGAAACTATTAATTTTCCTTAGAAAGTTATTAAAATCACGCACGCACGCACGCACACGCACACACACCTGGAGACAGGAGGCAGATGGCCATGAGCAGCACATGTTCCTCTTCATGCATGTTGAGCTTTTTCAGTCCCACCTGAAACTTCACCAACGGCTCCAGCAGCTCCAGAGTGTGACCAGCTGCAGAGAAGAGAGGTGGTGTACGTGAGTGCTGGTGTGTGTGTATATGAAATCTAGGCACTCTTAATAATAACATGTGTGTGCTTATCTGAACATGTTTAAAATGCTTTTTTTGGATATTGTCATTTTCAAATCTATATAAATGCAACTGTGATTACAGAAGAATAGCAATAGGATAGAACTGAATTTAGATGGAGAAAAAAGAAGTATGCGTAAAGGCGTGTAGAAACAGTTTAGGTATATACCATCCTTCACACGCTTCAGACGTGCCGTCGTGTCCTTTTCTCAATTCTTTAGAGATTTTTTTCAAAATTTATTTTAAATATAGACAGCACAAATGGAACATTTTAGAGCTGGGGGTCTATTTTGCTCAATGTAAAAAAAGAAAGAGTGTATGATATGATGCCTTAATGTCACAAATTAATGCAGCAAATATTTAAGGCCACTGATACATTACCCTGATTTGACCCCTTTGTATCACCCACAGCAGTCAGACTACAGCGAAGAGCTGCTGCATGTTACTCTCAAATAATCTGTATTTGTAGCTCTCTCTCATTAAAAACATATTTTAAACAGTTTTAAAGCTATACATTCAACACTTTCAGGAAACTACATTGGACAGTGCTTGTACAGCAGCGTTTCTCAAACTGACGGTGCGCCCCTTCCCCGCCCCCTCGACTTCACAGCCCCGGCGTTAACCTGCTGCGTTAATGTGAGACTCTTATCGCGTGATAAAAAAATATCGCCGTTAATCTATTCACAAAGTTGGGTTGGGAGCTGGGTCTGTACTACACAAGCTGTGATGACTTTCACCATGATATTTTAGCGCAGATTTACTCTCTCTCTCTGTCTCTATCTCTCTATCTGTCTCTATCTCTCTCTCGTTCGTGACTTTTCTGGATCGCGCCCATCTTAAACCTGTCTCGCTCTCTCTGTTTCTCTCTCTGTCATTCTCTCTCGCGCGCACACTCTCTCTGTGCCTCCCTCTCTCTCTCTCTCTTACTCTCTCTCTAACTCTCTCTTTCGGTCGTGACTTTTCCGGAGCGTGTGGATTGTCTCTCTCTCTCTCACTCTCGTTCCTGACTTTTCCGTATTTAAAGCTCGGGTTTATATTTACATGTTCTTTAAGGGTAATGAATTAAACTGAGTTCCAAATGAAATTAAAGTGATTTGGGAGAACATTTGGAGGCATATTTATGGTTTACTCTATAAAAACAGGCATCCGGATCATTTTTTTGGGGGGGGGCTTCAGACCTTCGGCAAAATTCAAATGAGCCATTTCAATCTAGATTAAAATAATTAATCTATGCCCACCCCTAAATAAAACCTTCATAAAACACACAAAGTGAAAAAAAAATCTAGGTTTCTTGGTTCTTGTAGGCATAGGCCCATAATAATAATAATAATAATAATAATAATAATAATAATAATAATAATAATAACAACAATAATATTATAACAGCCTAATTACTACATATTTGTAACTTGGCAATAGTGTATTTATTTATGCGCATGTGTGAACCCGGGGTGGGGTGTTTTGTGCATTAATGCAGGGCCCTGCAGCCCCAAAGCCTGACATGACTGATCCCCAGGACAAATAAGTTTGAGAAACGCTGATCTACAGAAAAAAGAAACGGCACAGTGGAGAGCTCCAGTTCCTCTCAGAGATCAGCCGCTGTAACAAGAATCCACAAGCTGTATGTGCTACAGGCTACAGTCACAGAGGAAGTTGGAAACGTTCCATGGGAGTTAACGGGAATATATGGGGAATTAACGGGAAACTGGAAATTTGCTAAATTGCAAGGTAGCCTATTCCAGAGAACTTAAATGTAGTTGAGAAAAAAGCACTACTTACAGCATGGCTGTGGAGGCCACCCCCCTACATACACTGAGCATTCCTGCATCACATGCACAGATTCTGTCCTACACACTACAGCTGGACTGCTGAAGCAACATTGCTGCATGTCTCACTGAGCCCACAGACAACATCCAGTCAAGCAGCCTTTGATAATATGACTGGGGTAAATATACTTGATCTATGGTATTAAAGTTTAACTAGCAAATACTGTTTAAACTGTAGTTATCTAGTTGGTAAATTTGATGTAAGCTTCCTAACCCTATTTTCAACCTAATTTAAGAGTCCAGCTATCACAGAGCTAGCAAGCTCAACTGTGATGTTTCTTCTGACTTCTATCACTGATATTTCTGTTATCATACAAGAATATAGGATATAGTTTCACTTAGCATGCTGATTGAGGAGTGTTCATCTATTCATATAGGCTATTTCTATTCATTTATTCAACATCTATTGTAAAATATTGCTAAAGGACCGTCCAGCTAACTATTTATGTATCTATGCATGGCATTAGTGTTTATTATACGATTTTTATTCTACTGAAACATGTTGCACTGATATGTGGATCTATGTCACCCCATCTGATGTAGAAGCAAAGGCTGTGTACATAAATACTGTGCAGAGAGTTAACAGTATCAAGATGCCCAAAAGTTCTCCAGGCCTTAAACCCAGCAGCTAAAACCACCCAGAAAAAAGTTCCTCTGCTTCCGTTCTAAATGTCTGATCATGACAAAAGAACATGTTCATATTTATGATTGCATATGGTACAGTTTAAATTACCCCAATTTTCCAGTTACTTCTCATTAAATCACATTAATTCTCATGGACAGTTTTCAACCTGGAATTCAGCCAAAATTCCCCAGCTTAACTTCCATTGGAATGTTCCTGGAAGGTTTTCCAGAAATGTACCAGAAATGTTCTACCACTTTTCAGCCCTATTTGAGGATCCTTTAGAACGTTACATAAATCAGACCTCAAATGTGATCAGATCTTCAGCTAAGTCATAACAACAAGTTTCACGTTCAAGTTTTAGAACGAGAGAGAGATCGAGAGAGAGAGGCAGAGAGAGAGAGAGGGAGAGAGAGAGAGAGAGAGGGAGAGAGAGAAAGAGCAAGAGTGAGAGTGGCAGAGAGAGAGAGGGAGAGAAAGAGCGAGAGAGAGAGAGAGATGCGAGAGAGAGATGCGAGAGCAAGTGAAAGGGCGAGAGAGAGAGGCAGAGAGAGAGGGAGAGAGAGAGAAAGAGCGAGAGAGAGTGAGAGAGAGAAAGAGCACGAGAGAGAGAGAAAGAGCGCGAGAGAGAGAGAAAGAGCGCGAGAGAGAGAGAAAGAGCGAGAGAGAGTGAGAAAGAGCGCGAGAGAGAGAGAAAGAGCGCGAGAGAGAGAGAAAGAGCACGAGAGAGAGAGAGAGAGAGAGCGAGAGAGAGGGACAGAAAAAAAGCCAAATGACAGCAACACTTGTTAATCAAGAAAATCTCTATGCCTGTCAGTGAGAATAAAACACACTGAGAAATTAAAAGAAGAAATAAGAAGTATTTGAAGCTCCAGACTGATCAGTTTGTTTTAGAAGACAATTATTGCCTGAAGGGTCAATCGACTGGAGAGATTTCCAGTTTGAGAGTGGATGACTCTGCGCCATTTATAAAAAAAACTTTACTATTACAACCTGCACTTCCCTGCACACACTTGTGAGCGTACACCATGTCTTAATCAAAAGACATGACTGAGGATCTAAAAAAAACGCTGATACCCTTCAGGCTGGAACATAATTTTTAAAAAATGTGACTGCTAACCAATCAAAGGGAGGAAATTACTGTCCTTTTCTTTAATTACTGATGAGACTCCTCAGGAGTAGTCACCCACCAAAACCACTCCAAGAACAAGATGTACAACATTCTAGATGATTATAAAGATTCACAGGGTCCCATCTAAGAACCTGCCGGCTTCTCTTGCACTGGCTGATCAGAAAAACGATGAACAGAGAGCATGGAGGGGAAGGAATTACTCTGCAGTATAAAACACTGCTGCGATTAATTGTGTTTTAGGGTTCCAGAGGACCATCAGGATGTGCCAAAAGAATGTTATGCGAACTGATAAGGCAAAACAGGCATAAAGGAGAAATGTTATGTTTGGCAAAAACGAAATACTGCACTTTCAACATAAGAACGTCGCCCCAGTATGAAAGACAGCGATGGATGTACGATGGTTTAGGGCTGTTTTGCTGCCGCTGGATCAGGATACATTGCCATTCATTTGATGGAGGTACGAATTCTGCATTACATCAGGAAATTCTACCGTCAGTGTATCTGTGTGTAAACCGAAGCTCAACACGGAATGGGTCTTGCAGCAAAGTTTCTGAGGCAGAAAAGTGTTAATCTGAAATGGTTAAATCCAGACCATAATCTGATAGAAAAGTTGCGGCGGAACCTGAAGCGCAGAGTTGCAAAAAAAAAAAAAAAAGCCCACAATCATCACAGAGTTCAAGCAGTCCTGTGAGAAGAAATCGGCCAAAATCCTCAAACTGATGCGTGGAACTAACCGGCTGCTACAGAAAACATTTGAAGTCACTGAGGCATGGGGGGCTTTCAGTAACTCCAGTTATAAAAGAAATTCAGTATTAGAAACTAAAGAAATGTAGTATTAGATTAGTTTAAAAAATGAATGAAAAAGCAGACACTGTATTTGCTATCTGCTTTATTGGATTCTCATGATCTATTTTTATCACTTAAATGAAGATGTGATCACAGTTTAGTCGGCTTCAGACACCTCCAGACAGATGCATCACAATGCAGATGCATTTTTTTGCTTTTCTTATGCAGTGTTTGATGTGCTGCAGTATCTCACCCTTAGTCACGTCATTGATGCAGTATTTGAAGTCCGGTCCGCCACAGCTCCAGCTCATATCCTCCAAACTGAAGGACTGATTGGAGCGCAGCATAATGATCTCTATAGCACTGGACTTCAGCAGAGCTATCTGATCCTCTGCAGTCAGATCCCTGAGAGAGAGAGAGAGAGAGGGAGGGAGAGAGAGAGAGAGAGACAGACAGAGACAGAGAGAGACAGTGAGAGACAGACAGAGACAGTGAGAGACAGACAGAGAGAGAGAGAGACAGTGAGAGACAGAGAGAGAGACAGAGAGAGAGAGAGAGACAGACAGACAGAGAGAGAGACAGAGACAGAGAGTGAGGGGGAGAGAGAGAGAGAGAGACAGAGAGAGAGAGACAGCGAGAGGAAAAATAGAGTGAGTGAGAGAACACAGTGTGATCCGATGAAGTTACAGCATCATCACTTGTTTATTACAAAAATCTTTCCGTGTCCGTCAGTGAAAATAAAACACGTTAAGCAATTAAGTTCCAGAAGAAAACAAGCTGTACAGTCCAGTTTTCTGTTCTTTGCGTCCTGCGGTGCTGCTTATGTACTACTGGGAATTAATCAATTATCTGCCAGAACACTTCCGGCAGCTTCTAAAAGCTGTTCACCTGCAGACCTTAGACTGAGTCACAGTGTTCAGTAATGAACACACCTACACACAAGGACTGCACAAAAAAAATAGACAAAAAAGCAGCAGTGGCCAGAAAGGTAGCTCACTTTCAGTCTGATTTATTCTGAAGATTTAACTTTTATATCATTTTAGCCACCTGCCTAACATTGTGTAGGTGCCTCTCTGATGAAAAACAGCTTTGATCCATCAAGACACGGAACCGTAAGACCCCTGAAGGCCTCCAAATTACCCAGATCCAGTCTTTGAGACGGGGTGGATAAACTAGTCCAATCCATGGAGGCCTTACTTCGCATCTTATGGGACATAGAATCTGCTGCTAATGTCTTGGTGCAGATACTGCAGCACACCTTCACCTTCATTTTGGTCACGAGGGGGACCTACACAATATCAGACAGGTGGTTTAAATGGCTGATCTGTCTTCTAAACATTAATACATTTCTCAGAAATCCATGTACTTCCAGATTAAGACTTGTTCAAAATCTTGTTTTTACAAAGATGGGCACCTGGTCGCTTCGGCCACATGGCCCAACCCCACACTCCCACACATCCACAGAATATTTTTGTGTTTAGTTTCTGATTCATCTGAATCTCCACATTTACTTGGCTTCACTAATGTGGTGAAAACTAGACAAACATGCTGTTCTCAACTTTCCTATTAATGACCAAAAACACCTGGTTCCAAAACAAGCCGGCTCACACCGGTCAAAACCAATAACAGCAAGCAGAGCGGCTGCAGCCCAGGGGGCATTCTGTCTCTCTAGCTTTCCATATTTCTCTCTCTCTCTCACGCACGCACGCACGCACGCACACAAATATATGTTTTGACATTTTATGTCTTTGCAT
>JBBPDE010000134.1:2546061-2557721 GCA_037974605.1 Nannopetersius ansorgii
GACTGACCAATAGTATCGATTTATGAAAAAAAAACAACAAAGACCAAAAGTGGAGTTACGAGGTTTCTGCCCGACAGCGACGATATGCAAAATTTATAAATGCAATTACCTCATGTTACTTCATGGAACCTTAGGTTACACACATTCATGAGATCTTGCTGGGGTTTACTTTCTTTCACAAGTGCTGAAAAAAGCACTGGCACATTGTGGACGACCTGCTTAATATGGCTTTACAATGACTCCTGGTCAATCGTTCGATTCTAAATCCTTTTCAAGCCAATTTATTAAAATCTGAATGTATTTAAATTTGAATGTATTGTTTTTAGTAACTGATTACTATCTATCGTGACAGCCTTACAATATAGCACTATTTACCGACACAATACTCTTATCAGAGAATATTGGCTGTGATCTGCAATGTGAGTTAATAGGTGAGTTCTGTTTGACCAGCATAAACTTCGGATTTGATTCACTGTACAAAGGTAATTGTCAATTAAACGGTTGCATAAACAATGAAGAATGATCATTTGCAAAAATTATACCTCTTTTACAATTACGATGATATTAATATATTTATTTACACACACATCCCACTCAGTACTATCCCTGGCGCTGCATGGCGAAATAACAGTGGTAAAGAACAAACAGCAGGAGACGACAGAAAAGGAGTGGGTGGAGGAAGAGCTGTGTGTAAGTATGTGTTCTCCTGTCTCTCTCGCATCCTTAGTGGTGGTACCGCACAGAACAGAGAGGCGGACAGTTTCTACAGACGGCTGAACTGTGGCACGCTGCCAGAAACACCAGAGAGATCAGAACATCAAGAGCAGAAGAGAAAGAAATCATCCGCAGGGACTGAGACAGAATAAATGAGTAATTGAAGGACGGGAATTCTCATTATTTTATTACCACAGAAAAAGAGAGAGACAGAGAGAGACAGAAAGAAGATAAAGACAGTAATGAAGACTTAGGAAGGAGACATTATGACAGTGGCACTCAGGAATGCAGTGAACGAGCCGAATGCAATAGAAAAGGAAAAAGAAATCACAAAGAGGAGGAGACGAGAGGAAGGTAGAGGCAAGAACCGCTGCACACTGGTCCATCAGAGGGTGAGAGAGAGAGAGACAAATGGAAAGAAATGGATGAGAGGAAAAAAGACAGAGGAAGGAAGGATGGGAGGAGAAAGGCAACGACAGAAATGTGCAGAGAAGGCCAGAAAAGGGGTAAAACAGAGAGAGAGTTAAAAGGAAAGTGGAAAGACTGAGAGAGGAGAGTAATACAAAAAAGAAAAGACAAATCATAACTGATTGCCAATTTATTACGATAAACAATATTATCGTGATACAAATGTAGCTAAGAAGGACCACAATTTATTTTGTACATGAAAGCAGATTTTGTGCACCAGACCGTTAGAATCATGCTATAGTGGATTTATAGTGGAGTATAAATGTATGAAGTTAGTTAAGTGGTAATGTTCTGTTTGTCCAATCATCATTAAGTGCTATCTTATCTGGAACATAAACCACTGATTTGATTGAATGTACAAAGGTAATGGGGAATTAAACTGTCGAGTAAATAATAAAGAATGAACATTTGCATTAAATATGCCTCTTTTACAATTATGAAGACATTAATTCCATTACAAACTAGAGGAGAAAAGAAGAGAAAAGACAAATAAAGAATAGAAAAATAGATATGATGAGAATAGAGATAATAAATAAGAGAAGAACAGAAGAGAGGACAAAAAAAATGAGCAGGTTAAACACGCTCCATCCTGTCTACTGGGGACCCCACCCCCCAATCACCACAACCACCACCAAGCAGATTCCATCACAGTCAGCAGCCCCTCAGCAGAAAAATGGGGATAGAGGTGATGTGTGTGTGTTTGTGTGTGTGTGTGTGTGTGTGTGTGTGTGTGTGTGTGTAGATGTGAGTTTGTGTATGTGTGAGTGCTTAGGGGGGGCGGTGGCATGAGACAGTGAATGCCTGAGGCACAGGAACGGATAGGGGAGGGGGCATGTTTGGGGGCTTGCTGCCTGTCGACCAATCAGAGACAGCCGTCTCAGCTTACACACTAAACTCCTCTTACTGTGGGGAGAGAGAGAGACAGAGAAAAAGAAAGACAGAGAGAGAAAGAGTGTGTGTGTGTGTGAGAGAGAGAGACAGAATGTGTATGTGTGTGTGTGTGTGTGTGTGTGTGAGAGAGAGAGAGAGAGAGAGATTCCTTCCTCTCGTCCTGAGCATGAACTCTGTCTTTAAGCTGGAAAGCACCACAGAACACCTGCAAGCTCGAGGACACACACAGCGGGAGAAAATCTCCTGTTTGGAGCTGCTTTTTAGGCCTCACTCTCTCATCCAAGAACCACTACATCAAATGACGCACCTAAACCAGCCTCCGAGAAACAACTACAGCTCCAAACGTCCACTGATAAGAACCGCTAAGCAGAACTCTTTGTATTTGCCCATCAAGCTAATAGCTATTTACCAATTTGTTTACACTAAATGCTGGATTATGTTAGCTTTCAGTTCCTTTGCCTCGGATTACAGCCTGCGTTTGCTGTGCCTACTTAGGAAAAGAAGTCTGTATGTTAGGAGAAGGAGACTGAATGACATGTTGAGTACAAGATGAATGTTTTTCTGAATGAAACGAAAAGTATTATTATGTTTAATAAAATATTAGAATGTGCACCATGGGGGAAAAAAGACAGAGGCCACTGACTGTTTACTGGAAACGTTTTGATGCGGACCACACACTGCTACTATGCCCACTATTGTACCGTAGCTGCGTCGGCCACTCTGGACTTCAAACGGCGTTCACCACGGGCGAGGCTGGTAAGGACTCAATATTCAAGCTGAGTACCAGCGCTGTTTCTCCTGCAACGCTTGATTCATCGCACAAAAATGCTGTGGTTACCTACAAGCGCCGACTTCAACTCCCCAACTGTTTTCGCATTTATGGCTAGCTCTCATCCTACGTCCAGCGTGAATTATAAATTCATTTAAAACTGATGACTAAGTAGCAATAACATTAAGGGAGCCGTCCATGTTTTGTGAATCATTCGATTTTAAGGTCTTTTTATTTTTTCAGGAAATACTTTACAAGCACAGTTTATGTAAACGTTACATAAATATAGTCTAATGCTGTAATAAGCAGAGGTGCACTTTTACATGCTACACATGGTCCAACTAGAATCTTCTGAGTTTAAGATGTATTTCTCAGTAAATACTTCAGTAAATATAACAAACACAGGTTACATTTACATAACATGAATTATGTCTAATGCTGTAAGAAATAGAGGAGCACTTTTAAATGCTACACACAGGTTAAACTAGGGTTCAGTGTGCAATTCTATCATAGAATGTACTACTTGTTAACATAAAGGTCTGAAACTCATGCAACTTGCAACCATGAGTTACGTATGTCTACTTGTGTGATATTTTGTCTCATGGGATCACTTACAAGCCCCAACTGAGTCAAAAACAAAAAAAAGAAAGGATTCTGTGCAGGTACATGATCACCACTAACAGTCTAGAAGTATTCTCAAATGTACAACAATCAAGAAGTCCAATTTTGGGTTTGGATGAAGGGACATACTGTACCTTATCATAGCTTTTTAAGACACACACACAAAAAAAGCCTGTAGTTGGAGTCGATGCAAATTTAAAAATAAAACTGCAACTGAATACGACACAATTATGCTCCCAAATTAAAGGCACTGAAGACGCACCCTCGAGGGCAGCACTCCAGAGACAGTAACTGTTTTTGAGAGGGTACATGACACTGCTCTTGGTTACATATTTGAAATGTTATATGCTGGCTGTCTGTCTCGCTCCTCGCCTGCGGAATCACCTTCCTGTCAACATCTGAGCCACAGAAATCGTTTAGAGGTGATGTTGCTGTTAGACTGATGATATATTTATGTGTCTAAATGATGTTACCGTGGACTTTCACGTTTGTCTGTGTGTATATACACACACACACACACACACACACACACACACACACACTCATTATTATAAATAAATATAAAGAGAGTGAGAGACACAGCAGTGTACACTTGTTTCTATATACATTATATACACACACATTACACACACGGACGTATTCAGAAATATCCTTTAAACACTAATTTTCATTTAAGTAAAATTGTGTAAAGTACAAAATACTTCAAAATGGTAAAAACAAATCACTGGAAAGATAAAAAAAAAGAGCTAGTGCTATTCTGAAAAAAATGCTAAATGCCCAAACCTGTAATAAGCTGTAATGGCTACACAAAAACATCACAAGCATCATGAAGTCCTATCCCTACGCACTTTGTTTTTTCTTCTAACCTTTAAAAATGTTCAGTGGAGGGTGCTATCACAGACTTACTGTTGATTGATTTATTTCAAGAGAACTTTAGGGCTAAATCTAAATCTATCATGCACTTCATAGTAACAGTGCTGAGCACTGTAGTACTGTTTTTTTTTGTTTTGTTTTTTTTTTGTACCACATCAGAAACCCGCAAACTGCTCAAAACCACTATTACGGTTTCATTTCTCCATTACAGTATCTAAAGACAGTGTGACGCATTAATTAGTCCATGCTGAGAACAGGCAGACGCACTGTTAGGTGAACAGAGAGTGGCTTTTTTTAATGTTAAAGCTGGGAGAAACCAGCTGAGGAGGTTTATTTATCTCGGCACTGTAAGCCATTTAGTTTAATCTTCGGTTTGTCCCTGTTTGTTCGTAAGCTGTTACGGATCTAAAATCTCAGCATACCCACTTACAACAACTATAATTCTGTTTGTTTGGCGAGAGTCGGAGAGCAACAACAGTTCGAGTGCAACGGAACATGCTGTATAATTACATCAATCTTTGGATGCCGTTTGTTCTGTTGCCCCCGGAAACTTACACCCATTGGATACAGGATCCTAAGGTGTGACCTCATTCCCAAAACTCGACCCTAGCGCGTTTTCCTTTTTAGCGCCATACCACCAAAACCTCCTCTTTTTGTTCCATAAAAGGGCTACCGCATGTGGAAACCATTAGGCGTTTTTCATAAAGTCACCTACTACAGAGCACGTCTGGAGGCCCACGATCATAAAATTCTTTTAGGGAATTAAAAAATAAATAAATAAATACATACAAATCTTAAGCGCTAACAGCACCCCCACGAGTGGACTGGGAATGTACCAACAACACGGCTTGATGTAATCACGCGGTAATTAGTAACGGGAAGATGCAAAAGAGTTTCACTAAACGTTTTTTATCTCGCCAAATCGAGTCACGTGGGTGTCTCCAGGGAACATGGGTGGTCCACATGCACCACTCAGAGCCTAAAACGGGGCGAGAACATGTGGTGGTTCCCTATGGTGGGACTGAATGTTCTCGGGCCAAATGCGATCAAACATCTACAGGTCTAAATAGCAGCTTGTAAACACAACAGTAGGTAGTGTTGTGTCTGAAACACAGAGGCATGTTCAGTTCCTACATGCAGCTGATAAACCAGTCAAACTCCATCAAAAGCTACTCACTTCAGAAGCTCGTACTTAATCAAAAGTCTATTACGAAAATCTTTATCTGTGATCAAGTTACACGGCAAAACCGCAACTGTCAAATTAACACCTTCAGCCTGCACCAGAGACCTGTGCACATGGTGCCCTGATGACTACTTAAACTAAGTACATGTTAAATTAACACAGTGCACAGCACTCGCCGCCAGCAAACCCGACAGAATCCAACACAAAAGATTACAGTAGATTAGATTACAATTTACAACAAACACGCGAATCAGAAAACATTATATGCACATGTACGCAATCTCTGCGTGTATATACATTTTTGTATTTACATTCTCTGTATTGTATTGCATTCTCTTGTATTTACATTTCTGAACATTTTAAATTAAGAATTAAAAAAAAACCTTGCCATTTCTACATAGTCACCTTCCATTGCGATGCAATTTTTCCAGCATCAAATCAACTTTTTAATGGCATCAGCAAACACGCTGCAGCACAAATTGTTATAAAAGTTGATGCTGAGTATGACAGAAAGGTGTCAGTGCATCACACATCACTGTGTATGGGGCTGTGTAGCCACAGACTGGTCAGAACTCTCATGCTGAACCCTGTTCGCAGCCAGAAGTGCCTACGATGAGCCTGAGAGCATGCGACATAGAGAAATGCAAGATGGTGGTCCGGTCTGACGTGTCATGTTTTCTTTTGTATCATATGGAGAGTCGGGCGTACGGCTGACATTGAGGAAGAGATGGCACCAGGATCCACTATGGGAAGACGCCATGGTTGCAGAGGCAGCGTGACGTTCTGGGCAATGCTCTGCTGTGGTCGTTGCTCTGACACATCACCTACCTAAGCAGTGTTGTAGACCAAGAACACCCCTTCACAGAAACTGCATCTCCTAATGGCAGTGTCCTCTTCAGCAAAGTAAAGAGCCTTGCCACTCTGCCAACACTGTTCTGGAAAAGCGTGATAAAGAGTCCAAGGTGTTGACATTTGCTCCAAATTCCCAGATCCTAATCTGATCAAACATCTGTGGGATGTGCTGGACAAACTAGACGGATCCATAAAGGCCCCACCTCACAACTTAAATGATCTGTTGCGCACATCCTGGTGCCAAATACCACAGAACACCTTTAGAGGTCTTGTGGAGTAGATGCCAGTGTGTGATATTTATTTATGGGTGAGTTGTTTTAGAGGGTGACTACAGGCAGGTGATTTTAAATGGCTAATATTTTTAGGGCTGCAAAGCGTTAATAGATGGCTGATTTTTTTGGCTGTACTGTTATTGTTTACTGTTTATCATGGATGTTCACAATGCTACAATTTAGTGCACAGAATACACTAACGTTTCTTAAGTAAAGAAAACTGTACTATATGTAATCAATGCTTGAAGACAAAAGATGCTCTTAATCTGATTGAAAAAAAGTTCTTCTGAAAGAAAGAGAAAAAAAATCACTCCACCAAAGCATCACGAGTGAAGTCACTTTTTTGGCCCTATAAAGAACCACATTAGCTAAGAGTACAGGATGTAATAACCATCAATATAACAAGATTTTATTCAGAGTAATTTAGGACCCTCTTTATTGGTCCACTCATCATAAAATTTGTACACAATGTAAAGTGAAGCCATTTTAAAAGATGTAAAAAATCATCATTGGTTGATATAACAGTAACAAGCTTTCTGAGCTAGATCAGCGACAACCAAAAATCCATCTCGGACAAAAACGATGAGTAGATCAGCTAATGAGGAAAAGTTTTACTTTAGGTTTTTGGATTTAGATCGGCTAACATGTGGAGATCATTTGCTGAGGCTAGAGCGGTTCAAGTCTGCACACAAATCATCTGGTTAGATGTGACTGTTTCCTGTTTACACTTCCAGGAAAAGCTAAGATGAGTATGGGGGGGAAATAAAGCAGATTTGACTGGCGGTGTAAACGGAGCTTAAGAGTATTCCGACGCTGACAGCGCTGCCACATCCCCTGCTGCTCCGTTAGTGCCAGGCCTGGCATGAATGGATACACAGCCATATGAACCCACGCTGAGCGCTGTTTACTTCAAAAACTGTCCTAATGGCTCTACTGGCTCAGGACAGAGAACCGCTTTGGACATGACGGGTCACATACATAGTGGCAGCCATACATTGAACAATTTCCTCCGGGATAAATAAAGTTTTCTGATTCTGATTCATTACTACAGAGTAGGAACAAGTGAGTGTGAGTGTGTGTGTGTGGAGAGAGTGCCCCACCCGTGGGAGTGTGTCAGAAGCGTGCATTCAAAAATGCGAGCTGAAACAGTGTTAACCTGCCACATGAACAGTCAACTACACTCCGCAGCACTTTTACAGGCCTTACATCACGCCGTTCATAGGTTAGAGTTCGGCACTAAGCAAACACACTGTGTGCCAATCAGGACAAAGTTTCTATGAGCTGCTTCCAAAAAGCACGCAGAAGAGCGCAGATGTCATATTCCTCCAGTCTGGCCTCAGCCAGTGATTTAAGAAGCAAAACAAACCTTTACTTATGGCCTGTTTGTCTTTTTAGAAAGTGTCCCACATTCACTAAAATATTACTAACAAGGGAATAACACGACATTAACTCATGTGCTGACAGGTGAAAGAAGAACGCCAGAAGGTAACCCTTGATATTCTAATTGTGCAATCTATTTCATTTAATTTATGTAAACAGCTGTCAGCTATTGTTTTTCTTTTCTCCATTTTAAATCATCAAATACATTATTATGGAAACAATTGGATTTTTTTTTTATTTTTCACGCAACCATTGTTCCTGTCAAAAACTACTATAATCTGAGTTTAAAAAAAACCCAAAAGACAAGAATATGAAGAACAGCATCATGCTTAATCATATCCATGTCGGAGTGTTCTCTGTCCAAGGTGAGTTTTAAAACACGTCCGCAGCCAGAACACAGTAAATCACTATTTAAAGATATTTACACATCTTTACTGATGGTTGAACCAAAATCTGTTATCAAGGATGTATCGATACTTGTGTGAGGTTCTCGCATCAGTTTTGAGGTTTGAAGCACTAGATCAATAAAAACTCTTGAGCAACTAAAGGTTAGAGCCACTGGAGCTCAGCCACTGTTTATTTCCCCAACCGAGCAAATTTAAACAAGACTTTGGGAATAAGTAGCTATGTGCTTATTACAAAGTCCAACTATTACAACCACAATAAGTTCAACTGCTTAGCACTCATATGGAAATCTTCTAAGCTAGAAATAACAAATAAAAAAAACAAGCATCGGAAACGCTTATACTCTAACTTCAATGGTCACATTTTTTGAGCATGTTAAAGCTTTGTTCTACTTGCATGTCTGTTGCTGGAGACTCTTGACTTGCATGGAACTGTATGGAAAATGCAAAGAGATGGAATACAAGGAAGGGTGCTGGAGTGCAAGAAAACACCACTTCGTTCTGATCATGATTACAATGGTGATAAAAACATCTTCAATGTATTTTAAAATTTCGATATAAAACATTCAACTCTGACTTTAAAAAGGTGGGAACCCCTTTTCACCACAATATGTGCACCGAAACCAGCTAATGCCAATGAATGAGTGATCTCAAAAGTCCCCTCCTCACAATCTAGCACATTACAGGTAAACTTAACGGCAATCATTAATCAGAAATGTTAATGTTGGGAATATTATTAATAATCAGCTGTGAAAAATTAATGTGTTGTTTTGGTGCTGCAAAACCACCCTTATAAAAGTAATTCGCCAACTACTGAGCATCGCGTTGTAGTTTAATATGAATCATTTTATGACTTAATTACCACTCTACAAAGCCCTAAAAGCCATGCATGTGAGCCGTGATGGACACAAGTTTGATCTCTAACAACCGCACGTGTTGTAACAAGGTTTCTGGAACTTAATAGTATTTTCAAAGTACAATGCAAAACTTCTGCTAAACCAAAAAGTTTGCTATCTCTGCAGCCAGGACACTGATTTCGTTTTACAATTTGCACCAAAAAACAAAAGTGTTGCCAGAACGTCAGAGAGAGGTGAAG
Source organism: Nannopetersius ansorgii (assembly GCA_037974605.1). Lineage (NCBI taxonomy): Eukaryota > Metazoa > Chordata > Actinopteri > Characiformes > Alestidae > Nannopetersius > Nannopetersius ansorgii. The sequence continues at coordinate 2,555,585 of JBBPDE010000134.1, forward strand.
CAGCTAGAGAGAAAGAGAAAAATAGGACAACAGAGCCTGTTTTTGAAGCCTACCTGATGGGACATCACCGGGTGCTGCACTGATTTAGATGGGGCTGCTGTTGCTGCTGCTGCTGCTGCTGTTGTTAAAGTTGCAGCTCCAGCTTGCCAAATTTATCCAGCTCTACAAAGTTTACAAAACCTGTTCACAAGGACAAACAGAGAGAATAGCTACTTAACTAACGATACAATGCAAAATCTTCTTTAAAAAATGACAAAGTTAAAAGGCTGCTCCAGTTTTAGCAGTACCAACACAGGATTAAAATCAAAACAAGCTCCCTCGCGCTAGCAGCACTAGCAGAATTAACCTTAGCAATCAGCAGTCTTCCAGCAGGCAGGGGGCTTGCTCGTTCAAAAAACAGAAACAATAGCTTTAAATATGCCATTTCGGTACCTTTCCGATATGTTCGTGTGTATTTTCAGTGCCTGCCCTCCTCTGCCAGGGCATATTGTTTACGTTTCAGAATGTTAGCCTGTTAGCTGCCACTAACTGAACTCGGTCAAGTTCGACCCTCGACATTATTTCTGCTCTCTCTGTCCAAGAAAAAACAAAAACACACAAAATGTGGCCTTAACATTACCGAGGCGTGTCCTCCTTGCGCGCCGAGGCCTCCACAACAAGCAGGGCTCACGTTAGTCCACAAAAAACGGGCATTTATGTTGTTTGTCGTTCTTTTTACCTCCCTTTTCTCCCCTTTCCACACTAGTCAGCCACCAACACAGGACTCTGCCTCGTCCCGCCCAACAGAGCTGCATATCTACAGACTACATTACCAGTGGGCAGCCAATCACGACCCACCTTACCAAAAATTAGCCAATCGTGTCCTGGTTACGGGCTCCTTCTCGCCCCCGATTGGATGGAAGCGATGACAGCTCGACTCGGATTGGTCAAATGAAATGCCTCAGACTACATGGCCAGCCAACTCCCCCTTCCAAGTAGGGGTGTGTCGTGACGTCATCGCCTAGCCAGGACGAAGAGGGTAAACAATCCAGTCCTTATTAAAGTTGGTGATATTTTTTATTTATATATCTATATATAGAAAAATGTCTGTTCGTAGTGATAAATGCAGCAGTTTATGCATGACAAAAAATTATAGATAGTCATTCAGAAAGCGTAGCTACAGCGATTTCCCTCCATTTACACCACATGGACAATATTATTGGGACGCCTGGGCATTAATGAACTCAAACGGGATTTGAATTCAAATGCATGATATTGAGGTAGTTGCAGCTATAACAGCAATCTTATTGGAAGGCCATCAATAAAATTTTGTTTGGAATCAGAGTCAAAGTACACAGCGAAACATAGGTTCCACAGTGTATATATATTTGAACAGACATAAGACATTGTAAACAAAACAAAGCAGTGCAAATAAAAGTTATAAAATGGAGAGCCTAGCTTACAATCTCCATTCCCAAAGGGGTTATATGGGGTTGAGGTTGGGGCTAGTCAAGTTCTTACATCCAGTCATGTCTTATGGAGCTCGCTTTGTGCACTGGGGCACAATCATGCTGGAATACAAAAGGTTCTTCCACAAAGTTGGAAGCATGTCGTTGTCCAGAACTTCTTAGTCTGCTGAAGCGCTAAGGTTTCAGTCATGAGCTTGTATACTGGTTTGATTCGAAGTGAATTCTAAACTTTTCATTCTATTTTTTTTTAAATTACATTATTTTTGTGCAATTTTCTTCACATTTTTGCATCAGAGTAATTGTGCAAGACACTCTCTAATCTCTTCTCACAGGATAGAATTGGACTTGAACAATGTGACCCCCTGTGGAATAACATCCTGTGTCCGGGGTGTGTTTCTAGGACCTTTGACTAAACTCACGGAATCTGGCATAGCTGGAAAACGTGCAGTGTTTATAAGATGTATGCAGTGTGTAAACAGTGTGTATGTGCCCAGGCGCAAGGGAGAGGTACATCCGTGCCTACAATGGTGATGGTCAGGAGGGCTTAACATAATTACACTGTATATGCGTGCAGGCCTGGAAAAGCTTGTGTAATGTTCTCCTATCCCTGCCTTAAAGAGTGTGTGTGTGTGTGTGTGTGTGTGTGTGTGTGTGTGTGTGTGTGTGTGTGTGTGTGTGTGTGTGTGTGT
>JBBPDE010000134.1:2581692-2591741 GCA_037974605.1 Nannopetersius ansorgii
GCCCTGGAAAAATTTGATCGATTATAGGTTCTGAATGTCGATTTCGATTACTTTTCGATTAATCGCCCAGCCCTAGTTAACCCCCACACCAGCCTTTGTGCATTCCAGTGTGAAGGTCCTATGTCCATAAATTTGTCCATTTTTATCCAAAACCGTACATCACATAGTGTCAGAAACCAGTAACTGGCTAAATTAGTCTCACAGCTCCAGTGCAACCCAAATGTCTTTGTTGATATACTTGGATTAAGAGGAAGACTGGGTACATTTGATTTTTTGTTAAACTTTTGCTTATAGACACATGAAGCAGATTAGATTAGAACATTGTTATCATTTGTATGTTAACACAGAGCCACAATTAAAATGAAATGTGTTGGATGAGAGTAGAAAAAGTCACTCAACATTAAAGTAATGCAATACAGAATACTTTCATACAGTAGATAACCTGGAAGATAAGACCAAGGAATAAAATCAACAAGTCATGAGCAGGGAAAAGTATGTACATGTACTGTATATAAGGGGTGTATTGTAATTATCATTATTGTACATTAGTCAAAGCAATACATTATCATAATTTCGTTTATCCTGAATATTTTGTGGGTCATGCAGACCTTTAGAAAACACCCAAATTAGATGAACACTAGTCTTCGTAGCACAAAAAGCCATTAAACTCCAGCCTGACCCGGAGACAAACAAACACAGTGTGTTTGTTTTCTCGTGCTAAGGAGGATATTGCCAGATGTCCATGAACTGCAGGCCAAGGCACTACCGAACTGATCAGCAATGAGGCCATGAAAAACCAGCTTCGAATTCTAAAACTGCTCTCGTCTACACATTTTTTCCTCTCAGAGAGATCCTTCATCAACCTGCTCATAGAACTGACCTTCAAAGCTGAGAGCAGCTCTACTTTCGTTAAAGAGGAAAGTCAAAAATATGCCACTGGCTCTCAGTCATGTTGCAAAATGACACTAAGCTCTCAAATATGCTTTTTGCCTTAAAATAACAAGCCGGTAATTGCTCTGTAAAAGCTTTTTGCAATTTTGCTTATCATATTCAGACTGCCAGTCAAACATAATGGAGAAATTTGCGTCAGACTGCTTTGCTCTACATCGGCACTGTCTGCGTTCATTCAGCATTCATTCATTCAATTTTAAACTCAATTTCCACCTTTCGGTCCAGTCACTGGAAAAGGCATGTTATTTTCTTTCTTTTTGTTTTTTTTATGGCTGTTAGCATTTATTGCTGAGATACTGAAGGATACTGAGATACTGAAGGACATAAAACTGCGTTGTATTCAGTATTTGCGTTTGGTGATTGATGGATTAGTGCCAGTATGTTAATTTGATCGGCCCTTTTTTTCTAGACAACATTTATGAGCTTTTACAACATTTACATTTATGGCATTTAGCAGACACTTTTATCCAAAGTGACTTTCATTCCCTATATACAGGGGACAGTCTCCTTGGAGCAACTTGGGGTTAAGGGTCCTGCATAAGATTCAAACCTATGACCTCTTGGTCCAGAGGCAAGTATTCTACCACTAGACCATCTCCACCCATACAACAGCTTTTAATTGTCTGAAGGCCTCACAGATGCAAGTTTATAACCTGGACATGTTCACATTACAAATTTAGCTTCTTTGTTTGAGAACTGCAGCCACCGTTGCTAACAGACACTAGAACTCAACAGTCACACATGTAGCCCAAACCATTTCTGTGAAAATACATCACCAAAACTTCTCACGATCTGCATAGTCTGCATTCAGCCACTCATTAAAGTGGTATGTAGTGTTTTTTACTGAAATTAGCCTTGCTGATGCTGAAGTTATGGGTGGAGGTAGCTCAGTGGGTAGGATACTTGCCTACAGACCAAGAGGTCATGGGTTTGAATCCTACCTTCAGCACCATCACTGGGTCCCTGAGCAAGACCCTTAACCCCAAGTTGCTCCAGGGAGAGACTTTCTCCTGTAGATAGGGAATGAAAGTCGCTTTGGATAAAAGCGTCTGATAAATGCCGTAAATGTAAGTTCTAAACCAGAGAAGCACAGTTTGTTGATTAAGTATACCTAAGATAAATGGAAAATTGTATCTGAGCTTTTTAAATCATTCCTTTAAACTATGTCTGGGGACAAAAACCCATAATAATGACCATCATATTCATTTTGCATGCAGTGTATCTGTCAGTTCAGTTCATTTACGGTCTAAAAATGTTTATAGGACCCTCTGTATCGTTAACAAATTCCCAGGACAGCATTAAAAAAAAACACACCATTCTTGGACGTAAGGGTCAGCAGTGCGTGTTCTGCCTGAGAGTGCTGAGCATTGCATGCTGTGATGAGAGTTGTGTGTTGACATTCGGGAAAGGAAACGTAGCCGGATCACATGACCTCAGCCGTTCTTGGGAGTCCCTGCGTGGGCCATACAGTAGTGTGGGTCAAAGGTCAGGAATGTGGGAATGAAACCAGAGACCCGGTTTCGACATGGGAAACGTCCCACGTGGCAGACAGCTAGGGCTTCAGCTTTATGGACGATTTAGATAGCCTCTCCATCCACTGTAAACACAGCATGGCTTTCGCCACACCAGCCTCAACAGAAAACGCTTACACTGCATGCTGAGCGTAAACACGGCTTTAGGCCTCTGACTTGAACTTTTCTTTGGGGTTTGCCTGAGATTCGATGAAGAGGCTGGCGAATATACAAACCCCACAGCAGGACAAAGATTTGGCTCGTACTAAAACAATAGGATATTTCTGAGAGGACTTGGGTTCATCTGAGGAGCACTAGGAAAGAAAACAACAAAAAAATGTGCAATTAGTCTCCAACCAGCAAATGAGAAACACCTGCCTCAGGGGAAATCAGCAATTACTGATGGCTCTAAAAATAAAAACAGGCAAAGATGAATTGAGCCCCAAAACAAAGTCATGAAACAGTAAGAAGAGGCTGTTAGCTGATATGACTGCCCTGTCCATTTATGCTAAGTTCTAAGGAGTAGGGCTGGGTATCGAGCTCGATACTTTTTAAGCACTGACCGAATCGTCTCGATACTATCGAGTATCAAAAAAATAATTTTCGTTTGGTACCAAATTTCGATAATTGTCAATGTCAGTGAGCTAGAAAACGTGTGGCATCCTTATCGTGCCCATACCTGGCCGTCGCTGGCAGAACGCAAAGCCTCGAGCACTCGAGCTTAAGCCGCAACGAGTAGGAGGGCCGCCGCGGTGGCGCGGAAGCCCCGGGTGTGGGTGGAGCCGCCGCGGTGCAGATCTTGGTGCAGATCTTGGTGCCCCTGGCCAATCGAAAGGGAGTCGGGTTCAGATCCCCGAACCCGGAGTGGCGGAGATAGGCACCACGAGGCGTCCAGTGCGGTATCTCTTTTCTTTGTGAAGGGCAGGGCGCCCTGGAATGGGTTCACCCCGAGATAGGGGCTGGAAAGCACCGCGGTTCTGGCGGCGTCCGGTGAGCTCTCGCTGGCCCTTGAAAATCCAAGGGAGAGGGTGTAAATCTTGCGCCGGGCTGTACCCATATCCGCAGCAGGTCTCCAAGGTGAACAGCCTCTGGCATGTTGGAACAATGTAGGTAAGGGAAGTCGGCAAGTCAGATCCGTAACTTCGGGATAAGGATTGGCTCTAAGGGCTGGGTTGGTTGGGCCGGGGTGCAAAGTGGGGCCGGGCCTGAGCTGCGGCTGGGGGAGCGGCCATCCCGTTCGCCTGCCATTCCGCCTCCCGTCCGAAAGCGCGGCGCACAGCGCCTTCCCCAAGCCCGTTGCCCTCTGTCCCTCTCACTCTCGGGCGGGGTGCAGCGGGGGCACGGGTGGAGGGGGGCGCCTCTACGCGCCGCGCTGGAAGGCGGGCCGGGCGACCGGTGGGCTGCGGTGTCACGGCGGCGACTCTGGACATGCGCCGGGCCCTTCTTGCGGAGCCTTAAAATGGCTTAAACTTTATTAAAACGGTTTGCACTGATATATTGTGCTAACTACACTTTGTTCATTTTGTGCTTTTGTTCCTTTGTTTATTGGTCTTAGAGATAAGCCTGCTGTGAAAAGTGTCACAAACATCCTGAAAAAATACAACCAAAGTTTCTCTGAGATTATGTGTTATGTAATCTTGTTAAAATATATTTCTTAAAATAAAAGTATTGAAAAAAGTATCGTTCGGAACCGGTATCGAATTCAGGGTATCGGTATCGAAAATTTTGGAACGATACCCAGCCCTACTAAAGAGTGTTTCAGCTCCTTCAGCTGCTGTCTTTTGAATGTGCTGCAATACAGGGTAGCCCGTATACTTAAAGATCTGTTAAATTCAACAAGTGGAAAATGGTCATGTGAGTAAATTGTAATGAATTAGGTACACAAACCAAGAAAAAAGAAAGAAAAATGAGGAAAACAAAGAATATAGTCGCATTAAGGACATCTCAGCCAATCAGTGTCCTAAATGGTAGAATAGTGGGCAAAATTATTTAACTTTCATCAGATTGCATGAATATCAGCCAGTAATGTTCATCCAGAACTGTGATTGGTCACAATGCTCACAACACGTGGTGAGCATCTTACAGCCAAACAATTAACAAATAATAGTTTGTGCACATCGTTTAAAGGGAAGGTTTGGTTAAAAACTACTTTGGGTAAAAACAATCTGCATGATTTTCCAAAATACCCCAGATGCAGCCAAGACACATCTGGCGTCCAAATCTAGTTTCTTTGTTTTAGAACTGTGAATATTTTACTGCTAATGTTGCTAACAAACAATAAGGTAGTGTGGAATTGTGGATGTGATTTAGGACACTGTATGATTTACTGTGAGTTATACATTTTAACATAATGTGGTCAAACACTGTACACTGCCAACCAGGGGTCATTTCACAAATCATCTTAAAAGCAGAAAAGCTGATCTAGAATCAATATTTGTAAACTGTTTGTGAAATATGGAGTAATCTAATCCAGACTCAGTCCTCTTTAGCCCTGGTATTGTCTAAAATAGCTGTCAGTACATTTTATGTTGTTGATTTTTATAGTCCTAAATCACATCGGTGGTTTAAAGGGTTGTTTTTTAATGAACTTGTTCAGCAATATGTTTTTATTTATATTTACTTATCTATAGTATTTATATCCACTTTGCCTACTGCCCACAGGATTTTGTGTATGTACATAGTATTCTGGGGAGTTTTATTTCTGGTATTTCTGGACAGATTTATTCTGTCTTTTGAGTTTTGCTACATTTTATATTGTTCTTGCCTTTGTGTCTAGGTGTCTGTGGAGTCACATAGTCACATACTCCATCCCCAAATGAGGAGAGGTGCGTAGGCAGACATCCTTGCTTCACTTTTCTTTATTTAAACTGAACAAAAGGCATGAGGGCCAGATACAATACCCAAAGCTTAAAACAAAAGCAGACAGGAGAACACAATTCCTTCTCTGCATGAACTTAAATACAAAACTGAAAGTTTCAAACCAATAAGCAAACACAAACACTTAAATTAAGCACAGCTGTAACTTCATCCAAAAAAACCCTCACAACGACTGAATCCGAAATCGCATACTTCCCTACTATATAGTATGTGAAAAACAGTACGCGAGGCGAGTAGTGTGTCCGAATTCATAGTATTCGAAAAACAGTAGGCAAGAAGTTCCCAGATGCCCTACTGCTTCCGGCCGAATTCTGTAGTAGGCATTCGATGGACACTGCACTATCCCCGAGGCGGTGTCATATTCGAAAAATGGTGGAAAACGGAGACGCGGCTCTTTTCAAGTGCAAGTACCTTAAAGAAAGCGTTAAATTACACGTTCATTGTGGTTAAATTACACTTGTGAGAAAATGCTGTAAAGGTAAAAAACAACGCGCTGTTGTGACGACACACGACACGTGACAACATCAACACAGCGAATATAGTCCGTCTGAATTCCATTCATACTGCCCTCACTCATACTGTATAGAACGTACTGTTTTAACGGTAGAGCAGTATGTTCAAATGTAGTACCTACTCAAGTAGTATGCGATTTCGGATGCAGCAAACCACTTCATAATAAAAGTACATCACCTGTGACGGCCTCTAGCGGCCGCTGACGGGACATGACAAGCAACATAAGCAATATCCTCTAGTATCAAAAAAGTTTTCTGATTATGACATATGGAAATGAAATTCCTGCCTGTTGTAGTGTTTGTATGCAAACCTGGCCTCTCGGCTCCAGCTCTAAACGAAAAAGCAACATTTGGACTCTACACATGTCCTGGCTGATGGACTGCATCAGGGGTAAGTGGAACATTGTGTAAATCTGATTTTTCTGCAGACTTATCCATCACAAGACAAGGAATTGAAATGCAGGAGTAGGCTTCTGAAGTGATCTTTCCTTAATGAATCAATTTGCCAAGATATGCCAAATGGTGCGTGAGCATAAATATTGATTCATTTAATCATCTGGAGTCATATCTGGTTAGTTTAATGCTGAATTGGCCATCCAGACTGATATTATGATAATGATAATGACTGTCAATTTACCACAAATGAAAGACTGAATTGAATGTAGATGAAGAAACTCGCTTTGGTGTGAGTGTCCCATGAGGTTTGTTTATTTATGGACTAAAGAAAAAATAACCTCTATAATATCCGGCTGATAGGTCAGCGCTGATAGTGTGCAGTGATAGCCAATATTGTTTCCCGTCCCTCTGGTCTGCGTCAGCTTTAGCTTCACTTGCTTTGAGTCGCAAGAGGTGAAGGTTATTTTTACTCTGAGGGGCTCCATAAGCATCTAAAGGCCAGGAAGGATAAAGCAGAAGGAGGAGAAGAAGAAGACGAAGAGAAGGGCCCCGCTGTTGTTGGCCTGCTTACCCGGCAACATTCAAGTTAAAAATAAGCCATTGTTGCACCTATTCAAAAGCCAACAAATACCTCAGCATCCGCAGCTGCCCAGCCGAGAGAGAGAGGACAGAGAGGAGAGAGAAAGAAAGAAAAAGCCGGGGTGTGTATGTCAGAGACAGAGAAAAGGAGAGACAGAGTGAGTATGCGTACGTGTGGGTTCGTGTGTGTGCATTCATTTGTTTCCAGCCGGCAAGTGACTTGATTCACCCTAATTAAAGAAGAACTTTGTGAGAAAACGAGGCCACAGACGGTGTGATTCACACAGAATGATAAACACCCACTATTTTCCACCGACACGCAACTATACAGAGAGAAACATCATTCATGAATTGAATTCATAAGATGCTCATTGAGTTTGGTAGAGATGCAGCGTCTGCCATTTAAGTCTATACATCAACCGCACACTGCAATTCACAGCACAGATATTCCTATACTGTTCAATTTTGCATGCTGTGCAGATCTTACTTGTTTGTAATATTTGTCATTTTATTTTCTGTATTATTTTCCTGTATATATATTTTTTTACCCTAGTTTCCAAATTTCACTTTAATTTAATTTTAAGTATTTGATAACTTTGCGGCACAGTCTTAACGATGGACTCATTTCACTAGATGTTGTACTAGTACAACTATGCATGTGACAAATAAAGAATCTCTTGACCGGTCCTCCTACAGCCAGTACATTTTGGTGACTTCTGCCATATTAGCCCTTTGGTTAGTCTGGACCAGATGGTGTAGCTTTCTTAGCCTCCCAGGTTTGTCGCTCCTTGGACCACTGTTGGTGGATCACCACTGGTCATAAATGGCACTTGTGAAAATGACTCGGGTGTTTAGGCTCGCCCATTTCTTCCACGTCCAACACACTGACCTGAACCGACCGTTTGCTAACAGCAGTATTGAGATAACAAACATTATTTGCTGTGAGTGGTCATAGTAGTTTGACTTAATGGTGTATATAAAAACATACACTGGTGTGCTGATGAGGTTCATGGAATTCATGATGATGCTAGCTGGAGTCTGCTTATTTTCCCAAGATTATCTCCAGAAATAGCCCTGTGTGCGTGGAGGCAGGCCAATTCATCCCAGCGCAGAATACAGGGAAGCCATGGTCGGCACATGCTCACCAAAAGAACTGTACACTGTAGTGGCCAGCATCACATGACATGAAAACATCCAGATGTGTCCTGATGAACTCTCCTAAGACACTCATTGCAAAGTAAACTAATTAATAAATGAATTAATGATGCTCATAGGCGGATATCACGATTGGGGACGGACTGGGTTGATGGGGACAGATCGGGGGTGACTGGGGACAGATAAAAAACAACTTGTCAAGCTGAATATCTTTTAACTCAAGCAAATGCTCATTTTACATTGTTTGCAGTCTCCCAACACCCCCCTAAGTCTTGCATTCAGGGGTCTCAAGTGTCATGGAGCGGGTCCTGCCAACACAAAATTAATATAATATAAGTTTTTCTTGCCAATGCAATGAAATGAAACAGTTGTTCACAAAAAGAAGGGGTTTCTTTTGTGTGGTTGTCTGTTAGGGGCTGCTTAGCTGCTTACTATCCCTGGTCGATTGTTGTCAGCATTCAAAATCAACACACTATACTAAACTGAATTGGCTATTTAAACTAGGAGCTGCAACCGAAATGAGCAGCAGATCCCAAAGTATTTTTTCAAAGTATTGAAAAAAATATATTTATTTATTTAAATAATGATGAACAATAACTTGTCGGCAATATCATTTAACTTTCTTATATTTGTCGATAACTTGCACATACAAAGCAAACACAGGACTGGAGTTTTAGAACAGAGTGCGGACGAAAGAAAAACTGATCAATTCTGCGGAACATAAACGAATGACAGTAGCCCTTGTCAGTTTCAAGGTAGACCTGTGGTACGGTATTTAATTTTCTATTTTTGGTCAACATTTACTTCAGCTCACTTGATGAACATGCACACAATTCACATTGTGTCTGTTGCGACAAACATAGCATGACTGTGAAATCTTGTGACTATGGAAAATAATCAGGTAATCTTATTAAATCATTTAATTATGTAATATTTGTGACAGTAGCCCCGTTTACATGGACACTTTTTTTCCACTTTTAATCTGATTAAATACAGAAACCGATTAAAAATATCCCATGTAAACAGTTCGGTTGGGTTCTTTTAATCCGATTCAATTTAATCGGATTGTAAAAAGTGTCCATGTAAACGGGGCTACTGTCAGAGTCGCGGTCGCGAGACCACGACTCTGAAGTCCCTCAGAGCACACAGGACTCAGGAAACAGAAGATCCATGCAGAGAGTGTTTATTAAAAAAAAACAGAAACCAGGCACGGTGGCCGTAACTAATAGAAAAATAAAACAACCAGAAACGGGAACCAGACGGAGCAGGAACAGGGAAAATGAGGTGATGGACACATGAGGACGAACTAACTGAAACAGACCTAAATACCAAACATAATCAGAACGCGAACACAAGGCAGCTGGGAAACTAAGGAGCACGTGAACAGAAAGCAGCTGAACCAAAAACACGTGACCCAAAGCAGACCATCAAAATAAAAGAACCTGAACACAAACAAAAAAAACGGGGTGAAAGCAGAAAAGCAGCGGCATAATAACGGCCGCTGACCGAACCGTGACAGACAGGCCTGATTCCTCTCTAGATTTCTGTCATGCTTTGCCTCGCTATTCCTAGTCAAATCAAGTTTTGACCCGACAAAACTTACAACCACTTCTTTTCTGAGGAGGTATGGAGAGGAAAAAATTCGGTGAACGCTGCAGAAAGCTTGAAGAGATGAAGACAGATCTTCAGATGTATCTTAAACTGCCTGGGTGGGAATTCTCTGAGAAACATTTTGTTCACATTTCTTTCTTAATGCTTCAGAAGAACGTCTCTTGAGATATGTTCCCAACACAAATAAATAAATAAATACTTTGTACTACATGGGCTTTCTGGATACTGTCCTGTGAAGTGTTCAATAATTCATTCCGAAGTACAAAGCAGAGGCAAAAAAAAAAGCTTAGTTTTAACTTAAAAAACTGCTGAAGTTTCACCGGCAGTAGCGTTGATGTAAACCAACACACACGCACGCACACACACACACACACACACACACACACACACACACACACACACACACACACACACACTCGCTGCTAGAAGCTCAGCATGGATTACAAAGACAAAAGAA
>JBBPDE010000134.1:2679712-2690282 GCA_037974605.1 Nannopetersius ansorgii
CCTCTACCTCTCTCTCTTTACCTCTACCTCTTTCTGACCCCGCCCCCCTACCTCCCCAGTGTAAGCTAATCGTATGCCAGATGAGTAACACGCGCTGTCAGCCGCTGACCTGGCTGCTGTTACCAATGGTGGTGGTTGTGTTGCTGGTGTTTTCTGGGGTGGTTCAGCAGAGTGAGATTGTGGTGCTGTATGTCTGGACTGCTGTGGTCATCTTCACGCACATTCATTACGGAGTCTCAGTGGTGAGTATATACACCCGAAATGGTGTACACATATGTTCACTCTGAAGTTCTTGCATGTTTTTTTCCCCATAACTGCATGGTCTAGACAGTTGATAACATCCAGTTATGTTTGAAGACAGAGCAACATTTTATTGCCTATTTTGTATTTTTATATTTTTGAATTAGTTGCTTAGACATATAAAAAACATAAGGGTGTGTAGAGCACATGTTTTACATTTGGTCTAGCGTTCACCAAGGCAGCATTGTTGGCTGCCCACTGCTTCACTTGGGTAATTGGGTTAAAACAATATTGTATATTAAAGAAAATGAGCCACAGATTTCAGTACTTTGTTGTGATACAGAACATAAACAGTTTTAATCTCATGTCTCTCTTTGTTGCTCGCTCGCTCTCTCTGTATAGGTAAAGCAGCTGAGTGACCACTTCAACATCCACGCCTTCTCCCTGAAGAAGCCCAGCTCCGACTGACAGGACGAGGAGAAGATCGGCCTGACGGCTGCTGAGGTGTAAGCTGTCCCAGCATCCTCTGCAACCAGCCAGGGCTGAACCCATCACCACAGAGACGCATTTCATAACCAGGAAAACCTAAAAACCTGCTGACCAAACAAGCCTTTCCAGCCTGAACCCAGACAGGCAGCTGCACCACTGGACCTAGTGAGCTGAGAGACGCAGCTGGACCACAGGGCACAGGTCACATACGCAGCTGAATAATGGGCCCCATGGAGCGGCATTTTTGTGGCGCTGGCTGTTTTAGGGGCTGTTTGACTTTCTGGTGTCTGAAGCTGAGGAGATTTGCTTGTTTCCTACGGAAATGTGCTTTCAGCGAAGATACGAGGAGCCTGGACCAGTTAACCCATGCCACACTCGCATTTCTCGAACATAACCACACAAACGCACATTCGCACAAGCATGGCCGATGACACGTAGCAAATCACTGTGTACATAGTCATTCACACTTAACACACGCAAGATTAAAACACATTCTTTTACTTTTCCCCATTGAAATTTTATTTAGGTTTATTTCTGGCATAATCTTGCTCAGTATTAAAAGGCAAAAAAAGACCTGAAATTTTATAATTAGCCAAATTTGTGGCATTACTGAATCAAAATGCTTCCTGTCAGCAAAAATGGACTAGAAATGTTGTGGTTTAAATGCTCCATTTTATATCTTGGGTGACGGGAACCTGGGTTTGATTATTATTTTTTTTAAATCTTGGGAGTTTGTTTTTATGGGGATATCTTCTACTGCTGTGCCTCCAGCTATGTAAGCCTCACTCAACAAAAAAGAAATCAGAGCTTGATCTTTGACCTTAACATCTCAGTGAAGAGCTTTAAGGTACCAGTCATTCTTTGACCTCACACACCACTTAAGCCCCTTAATCACGAACAGACAGGTGTGGTTTTCGGGGGCCAACCATTTCGAGTTGTACTACTGTACCCACAAACCTCAGCTCCTTATTTATTTTTATTGTCCTTATTTTACAATGGTGATGGTGTCAGCTTGCTGATCTTCAGTTCTGTTTATTTGAATTCCTCTATTTTTCTCTCTCTTTTCTGCTTGCTTTTCACTAGTGAGCTTTTATTGAGTTTATTTGCGCTTGAATGAAGAGTGCGCTTCAAAGCCTGTCCAGGAGAGAGCGCACTCGGAGTGAGCGAGTGGCACCTCGCTCCGTTCTCTAAACGCGATAAAAGCACTAGTCTCTGTGTGCCGCCAAACTGTTGCCAAGGCTCGCCTCTCTTCTCTCTTCTCTCTTCTCTCTCTCTCTCTCTCTCTCTCTCTCTCTCTTCCTTCTTTGGTTTTCTTGGTTTTCTCTGATTCATTTTTGCCTGCTTTTCTTTAATTTACTGTTCTTAGGGCTGCACAATATGAACAAATATTGTTGTATAGTAAGGGCAAGTTTTGCAAATGAATACACTGAGTCATGCAAACACCCAAAGAATGTCTGTGATTGGTCAGAACTCTTAACAGCTTACAGTATAAGGCATAAGTTCCCAGCCTTGGCCCTAGAGCCTCCCCTTCCCTCTACAGTTTGGTGTATTCTGCTCCTATACACCCAGTTTAGACCCAGGAAAGACTTGATTAGTTCAGTCAGGTGTGTTAAAACCACTTAAACACTTAAATTATCTTCAGGATCAGGGTTGGGAGGCTATGCAATACAACAACGTCTTGATACTCATTTGCATATTGATGCCTTTCACAATATCTATTGCAATATGCTGATCTTGCTATAGTGATCTATTGTGCAGCCCATTATTTCTTTTGTTTTGATAGTAAGTGGTCATATGGCGTAAGAGGAATGTTTATTTTCGTACGATGTCCAAAGTGTCAGTATGTGTGTGTGTGTGTGTGTGTGTGTGTGTGTTTGCCTGACTCTTAGATTCTTACTCTGGACAGTTTACCTGTTGGCGCTGTACTTGTTGCCATGTGGTCAGGAGCGGTCTGTAAAATCCATTGGTTGAAACTCAAGTCTGTATATTATTAATGTAATACTTGTAATGTAGTTATTATACATTTTTAATAATTCAAACAAGGAAAAACCTCTCAGAGAATCTCCAGTGGAAGTGAAGATGATCCAGCTGCTCAGTGGCCTGCTGAAATATGCACAAACGTACAGACGTAACTCCGTTTCGAGTTAAGGGACAGTTCTTGGGAAAGACAAAAAGAAAACGTACATTTCTGTTGTATTAAACATGTATAAAGTTACAAACAGTTATGTAATAAACATGTTACCTCTGTGCGAGGTCAGTAACTAGTATTTATTGTAATGTCCATTTATTTAATTTTATATATATATTTTTTTTATCAGAACTAATGTGGTGCTCTAATGTCCGATTACAACGAAGGAGGTAATGCCCTTCTTATTTTAAAGAGTACTTCAGCGTTTTTCAGCCTAATCTGATGTGTCGATTGCTCTTTTTTTTTTTCTCTTTTATTTTTTTTTTTTTAGGTTTTTATAAGGTTTGGATGAGTGTCTCCACACTTGATGAAGAACAGCACAGCCACAGACTCAAAGCACAACAATACAAGCCAATAGGGTGGTTGCTGCAGCTCTGGCTTATTGGCTTTTATTATAAGTGTTGCTGTCTGAGGCAATCAGTCGTAAGACACGGGTGCAGCAGATGGCAATGAGCTTAAAAAAACGCGGTTGTATTCCTTTAAGGGCTCTGCTCCTTATTAGCTATTGATAGTGTGATTATACTGTAGTACTGAAATAATCCAGCAGGTGGGGCTGTTGTGTACTTGGCTACAGCACTAACCCTGTCGTTGTTTGAGCGCTGCTTCTAATTGTGTAATTGTGCTGCTTCCACGCGAACAGTCCAGCCTCTCTGTCTGTGTGGGACCAGGTGCTGATTGTGTAGTCATTTTTTTGAGTTTCAGGATCATCCCTTATAAATGTGACTTTTCTGGGATTGGAACGGGGAGCCTCCTTTTTAAGCTGTTATTAAAAGTGCTCAGTAATGTCATCATTATTAATGTGTTTATATAATGCTTTAGTGGACAATGGTATTGTATAATGATTTTTTTTTCTTTTTTAAAGATAAACTTGTGGAAAAGACCCACTAAGAACCACTAAAGTGATCTGTGTGATGAAATACAGATGTAATGTACTATACTCTCTCTATTACACAGCCGTATTAAATGAAAAGTGTATCTACAAGCATGGGTGTCACTGTTTTAACTTTGTCACCAAGCCTTCCTGGGAACTTTCTATTTAGACTGCCATGTGTAAGCACAAAATCACTCTCGCATAAAGAGATCTCACCAGCTCTATTGAAAGTTTCAAGCCCTTTAAAAAAAAAAGCCATTTAAGGGCTCTGACCCTTTTATGCAAATAAGCTGTTGCTGGCCACGCCCCACTCATCCCATGTTTGCCATAGGTGAAAATGGCTGAAAACAGGCGCTATCCGGCCTTATATGTTCGACCTGAGTCGGACCAAGAGCAAGATGAATACAACACTTCATGAGTGACTTGCCTTTGCCTGTAGCCATAGCGCTCGGCGTCTTCTGCACGCTCGTATAACCTGCAGACAAAAATGGTGGATCTTCAACTAATCTAGTGGGTGGAGGCTTGACAGATGAGGGGTGGCTGTGTGGAAATTTCCTTAGCCTGACCTCAGGATAAGGGAGCCGTTCAAATGGCTCAAGCGTATGATTCCTAACACAAATCTTTCAATTGACTCATAAAAAAATGATGGCTGTTTTATTTCGAGACCTAAATGGAAATACGAAATACAAAAACAAAATAGTGAATTTTGCATAATATGTCCCCTTTACAGCTGTTGAGTAAAATTGTACTCTGTTATAGTAGAACATATTGTTGTTTAAAGGGATACTTCAGGGAGCGGGGCGAACTCCATATTAAAGTCTGTATTTGAATGCAGCGTTTTAACGGTCCCTGTTGATGTAATGTTCAGGCGTCCCAATATTTTTGATCATGTTGTGTAAGTTTCGAGGTATAGAGAAATTTGAAAGCTTTTATTTTGAAAGTCCGTTGTGTGTCAGCTGGCAGCCGTGGTACCGCGCAGTGACGAGGTTCGGTTCAGTTTTTCAGAACCGATTCTTAAGAACTGTCCGCTTCACTGAGTCGAGCGTCCACGTCCACAAACGATTCACGGATGCACAAGACGAGTCAGTTTACATTATATGGTAAAAAAGTATTGGGACGCCTGACCATTATTCCAACAGGGACATTGTAATGTAAAATATAATTTTGAGCTTGAATTATAAATATGCAATTATGGTTTAAATGATCATTTTTTGGTTCTGACTGAATGATTATTCTGAATAAGTATTATTCAATTGTGGTTGGATAATTAATTATGGTTTGACTAATTGATAATTATGGCTTGAACAATTTCTCAACTTTGGTTTAAATTGTTTGATTAAAACAATTTTGAAAGATTAATATTCAGTTGATTTTAATATTCAATTGTTTGAAAGATTAATATTCGAGTATGCTTTGAATGATTCTGAGTCAGTTGTTAGATCATGCCTTGAATATTCATATCCGATCATGCCTTAAGGGACTCCTAATCGAGTATGCCTTGAATTATTCATAGTGGATTGTGCCTTAAATGATTAATAATAGATTATGTCTCGAATTATTCACATTCGATTATGCTTTAAATGATTCATATTCGATTACAGCTTGAATGATTCATACTTGCATTTGACGCTCAAACTCTGTAGATTCGGTTCTTTAGTACGATGCAAAAGAACCGATTCAGGAGAATTATTCGTGCACCACTCAAGCCTTCCCTGGTCAGAGCGAGGATGTGATCCGAGCTTCATCCTCATCTCTCTCATCTCAGCCAACACAGCGCCAGCATTAACAGCTTTCTGAAAATGAAGGATTTACCCGGGTGTGTGTCGTAGGTATGTATTGAGTGGGTTAGTTACATTCTGTTTATGTTTTTGTGTTTTAAACTGGCTGGATGCGTAAAGTGAGCTAGCCTAGCTGGAGACGTTTTCTATGACAGCATCCAGACTGTAGAGTGATTCTTAATTTTAGCAAACAAAAAGGGTTTAGTACTGTATAGTTCAGTTTTTTTCATGTGTTAGTACAAGTTTATGTGTTTTAGGACGTATTGTATCTTTGATAACCTGGCGTTTTAGGTACCCAGGGCTAACTTGGTAGCTGGTTGTCAAGGTAACGTTAACGTGAGTTCCGCACGTTGTGCATGTAGCGTGTTTTGGGTCGTGTTTACGACTCTATGCCTCTCTCATCCTCCTCCTTTCTCTCCTCTCAGACTGGAGTCATGGCGAGGAGGGTGATGCTGCCCTCCCTTCCTTCCCTGCTCCTTCTCCTGGGGCTCCTGGCCCCTGCCCTGGGGGACGCTGCTCAGTTTGACCCCTACAAGATCCTGGGAGTCACTAAAAGTGCAAACCAGGCTGATATCAAGAAAGTGTATAAACAGCTTGCCAAAGAATGGTAAAAAAAATTCTCTCACTAAAATCCGATTGAATTTTGAGAAGTTCCCCCACTATTATATAGTAGAAATACAATTGGTTTTCTAAGAATCTCAAAGTAAATTCAGGCAGTCAGTATCACACACACGTACTAAAGATATAAAGAAGTTTTCGTCTTTGACTTCCCATTTAGAGTAAACATTGGATCAGCCGTCTCCATTTCCTTCTATCCTCTGCATCTTCCTCTCTTACACCAACTGCCTGCTTGTCCTCCTTCACCACATGCATAAACCTCCTACTAAACCTTCGTCTTCTCCTCTTTATAGCATCCTCCTCCCAACACACTCTGAGTCTCTCCTTAGCACACGTATAGACCAAAGCGATCTCGCCTATCTGACTTTTCCTCCAAAAGGTCCAACTCCAGCTGTCCCTCTAATGAACTCATTCATGATCCTGTCCACCGTCATCACTCTCAATGCAAATCTTAACATTTTAACTGTGCCACCTCCATAATATTTACATGTAAAGTTTCTCACTGTCTGCTTGTATTTGTCTTCTTTCATGTCTTTGCTGCCAGGCATCCAGACAAAAACAAGAACCCAGAGGCAGAAGACATGTTCATTAAGATTACCAAGTCATATGAGGTAAACTGTCTGTTTGGTCTGGCTGGGTTTTCTGGGATGTTCTCTCACGCTGTGATTCAGGGGCGCTCAAGAGATGCTGATTCAGTGCATTCTGTCTCGACAATCAGATTTTGTCAAGCGAAGAGAAGAGAGCCAACTATGATCGTTACGGACAGACCGATGACACGCAGCCTTATGGCCACCGAGGCTTCCGTCACTTCCACGACAACTTCTACTTTGATGAGTCCTTCTTCAACTTCCCCTTCAACAGCAAGGGCACCCGCGACTCCGCTGACAGCAAGTACATGCTTCACTTCAATCAATACATCAACGAAGTCGTGCCCAACAGCTTCAAAAGGCCGTATCTGATCAAGATCACCTCAGACTGGTGCTTCAGCTGCATCCACATCGAACCAGTGTGGAAAGAGACTGTGCAGGAGCTGGAGTCTCTTGGTGAGGGCGCTTTTATTTGTTGACATTTCATTAATATTAACGTGCCAACTAGGATGTTTACAAAGCTATGGCATATGTAAACTGATCAGTGTGAACCTCCTAAATATATAAATTGCTTAAACAGGTTTTGCAGAGCTTATGCACAATGCTGATAGAACCAACAAGATTGCACTGCATTCACAATTTTAAAAATGTTTAAAAGATGTTAAGAAAGTGCTGCAAAGAGCAAGTAATAGTCCTCCTGCATTAAGCCTTGAATAACTACTTCTGCCAGAAGTGCTTGTATTGCTAACAGTGAGTGAAAGCTATTAGACAGGAGTTGGAATGATTAATGCTTATTGGGGACTCTTTCATTTATTACTGGCAACAGTATTTTTGGTCAAACTGATTCTCATAATGATGTCTGATTGTGACTTATGTTTAGATTCCAATTACCAATTGACGTGCTGATACTCTTATCCTTTGTTTACATCTGAAGGGGTTGGAATAGGAGTTGTAGATGTTGGCTATGAGAGACGCTTGGCGAATCACATCGGTGCACACCGCACTCCGTCCATACTCGGTCTGATCAATGGAAAAGTGACTTTCTTCCACTACGCTGTGGTCAAAGAGCACCTCATGCAGTTTGTGGAGGACCTGCTTCCACAGAGATTGGTTGAGAAGGTAATAAGATGGTTCCCATATACATACACACACTGGTTATGGTGTTCATTTTCATAACTTAAAAATGAATAAAATGAACCTTGGAGTCTAGGGCTATTGCTATACCATTTAAATGTAATTACATTACAGTTCAGTTATCGTTTAGAATATGCCTTTTCAACAGTTTTATTATTATTATTATTATTTCAGTGAACTAGCTATTCAGAAATAATCAATTTACATGCTTTTTTTCCTTTGCGACTTCTAAGAAATAGGAGGCAGTCAGATGGAGACTTTGTATAGTTAGTCAATGTAAAGGGTATTAAATTACATTTACATCTGTAAAACTCATCAGAAAGATTCATCACTTCTTACCTTCATTCAGAATGTATTGTTTTTTTTATAAAACCCATCTGTGTATTTGCTTTTTTATGTTTTAGACTTCCGCTGATTCTCAGCCAAAATTTTAAGGTTTTCAGATTTTGAGCTGGCCTCAGCTTTCCTCCTGTAATGCGGTTCATTTTGCTTTCTCAGGTCACCGACCGCAATGACCGTGACTTCCTAAAGAGCTGGTATGAGGATAACAAGCCACACGTTCTGCTTTTTGACCAAGTGCCTGTGGTTCCTCTCTTATATAAGGTACACCCGACCTCTGATGGTGATATTTGGAGGAGAGCCTGCTGTTGTTTAGCTGACTGTACAAATAATTATGTGCGCACTGTCTCTCTGCAGCTTACTGCATTTGCTTACAAGGACTTTGTGCAGTTTGGCTATGTGGATCAGGGCCTTTCTGAAACTGCAAACTTGCTGAAGCAGTACAACATCAACACCTACGCTCCGACCATGCTGGTCTTCAAGGAAAACACAGATAAGCCAGCAGATATTATACAGGCAGGCCGGTTTCATCTATTCTAATTCATCTCCTCTTATCTGCTGACACATTCGAATTATTTAAGTGACCTGGTGGTAACTGTAACATTTGTCAGTGTTCTAGACATGCTGTCCGTAACAGAACCTGTAACAATGAGGAGAGAAGACATTGCATGAGATGTGTTCTATAAGGGATATAAGACAAGGCAGACTTAAACGTGGAAGTTAGTCATAGTCTAATAATAGCATGTAAAGGGACTAGGCAAGTGATGCATATTAAAATAAAAAAAGACCAATTTTGCTTTCACTTTTAAGAGATTTAAAGAACACAAAGTTTCAGGTGTGTGCTCAACTTAATATTTAATTTATTAAAATATATATATGCTAATGCTATGCTATCATTTTCTCTGTTTCTCTTTGTTTAACCTTTTTAACAGACTAAAGGGATGAAGAAACAAATAATAGATGAATTCATCTCCAACAACAAATTCCTCCTTGCTCCTCGTCTGGTGAACCAGAAGGTCTTTGATGAGCTTTGCCCTGTGAAACAGTTCCATCGGCGGAGGAAGTAAGATGCAGGTTTCATAAATAAAACCAAATCTACTTTACTTGACTATAATTTGAAGTATGAATCAGGCTCTACTCTGCACTGTTTGTTGTGACAGGCAGCACTGAATGTTTGAGTGCCGTTCTCTGATAACTACACCATCCCTGACTTTTTTGTGGATGTAGGAGTAGCTTTGAGGGCAGTGAAGTGAATATGGGCTGTAATGCCTTTCATAGGGATGTTGCGTTTGTAAATATTTGTCTATTTGACCTCTAATCTGTGTTACATGGATGGGGATGATGCTTATTTTAATGAAATACCTTTGTGGTGATCATCATTCTATTTCAGATTTGAATAATTCTGATAGCAAGTAAATGGCCTATCTGCAGAGAATGCACCAGTGACCACACATTTACATAGGAAAGCACTCAGACACTCCAAACTCCACAGTTCGGTAGATCTCCAGGAGACCTTTCCATCGACTCCTCATTTGTATTTTTAGCCCGAGTAGATCAGGCTTTATTCTCCGAAAACCGAAAAAGTGACGTCAGAGGTTCTGGGAGCATATTTAGGGTTTACACTATAAAAATAGCCATTTTTAGCCATTCATTTTAGCCATTATACGCGGGTGCTCTTGGGACATAACCCCTGCGAAAAATGGGAGATTTCTGTATATCAATCTAAATAAAGATACCTGCAAATTCAGGAACTCTTGAAATGATTACTTTGAATATTAGTACCTTCAATGTTCAGTTATAGCATGATAGTAAATACTCAGACCGTCCTAATCTTATTATGTAGGCCAAAGTCTGAAAACGTGTACTTTCCTTCTCCAGATACTGCATTCTGCTCATCACTGGTGAAGAGGAAGCTTTCATCCCTGGAAACAAAGCCTTCCTGTCTCTGGCTTCTGCAAACACTAACGAAGTTCTCCGATTTGCCTATGTGTACCAGCGGCAGCAGCAGCCCCTGTGCGCCGTGCTGCTGAAGAGCAAGGACAGCATCCCCCCTCAGGTAAATGCTGCTCTTTGCACTGTAGCACTCACCCCAACACACAGGCAGTTGTGTAACCTAATGAAATGTGGACTGTAAGGGACTTCAGGGGGCTTTAGGGTTAAATGAACTGTACTGATTGTGGTTGTGTCTCACTGGCCGAGACTTTTTCATAGCAACGGACTGTACAAAACAAAAGCATGTACCTGTTTACCGATTTCCTTTGTGTTTATTATGGGCTACATTGTAGATTAATATTGAAAACATCACCTGTTGCTCTGATGACAGCTT
>JBBPDE010000134.1:2690382-2700824 GCA_037974605.1 Nannopetersius ansorgii
GTGTGTGTGTGTGTGTGTGTGTGTGTGTGTGTGTGTGTGTGTGTGTGTGTGTGTGTGTGTGTGTGTGTGTGTACTATGAACACACAAAAACTATATATTTCGTTTTATCTACTGCAGCACAGTTAATTAATCCCCAGTGATCCTGTGGTCAGAGATGGGCCTCTGTTGAAGTTAGAGTTGGAGGAAGACAAACATAAACTTGTGCCTGTCTTTAGGTTTTCCTCTGTAAATGTGACTTTGTGTTTATGTGCCAATTGCAGGTGGTAATACTGGAGAGGCGTAACGGGGCTGGGAAGGTGCTCTATAAGCCCCTGTTGGGGGGCTGGAACGGCAGTGAGGAGGACAAACACAGGCTACTGGAAGAACTGGAGCGGCTGCAGAAAGATCCCTCCATCCTCACGCAAGATGCCACTCTGCCCGAGCTCAACAATGAATTCGCATCTGTCAGTCCCTCCAGAGTTCTCTCACTTAATGGAGTTGCTTTAAATGAGAAATTAGTCCTGGCCTATTTTATGTTCCCTTTGGATTTCGGAGGACAAGGGAGCGATTAGCACGCTATGAGAGGATTACTTCAGGCTGTGGAGATTTTTTTTTTTGGAATGTAACAGCCAGCGCACAAAGTATCAGCGAAGAAGCGTTTTGTTCAAGTGGAATTTTATACAGTAATGGTGTTGATTGATGTAACAGGAATCATGGTTAAACTGTATGACTGACAGTGGCTGAAATGTCCCTGTGTTTCTGCTTCCAGATGTTTTTAATCCGATGGATTTATAGTGCATATGACTACCTGTCTGAAATTATTGATGACCTCCTTCACAATAATTGGTACGTAAACATATAGACATCTGTAAAACATATTGTATTTTTTAAGAAAAAAAAAATGTCCTTCATAAGAAATGTTCTTATTTGTAGGCGTGAAATGATGCCTCTCCTCTCTTTGATCTTCTCTGCACTCTTCATCCTGTTTGGCACGGTGGTTATTCAAGCTTTCAGGTGTGATTCTCAGCACTTCTACTTCTGTCATCTGGTTTGAAATGGTACTTCAGACATTTCCAGAACATTTTTCATCTGATTTCAGTGACTCCAGTGAGGAGAACCAATCAAAACCAAAGGCAAAAGAAGCAGCAAAGACAGAGAACGGTTCACCAAACACCACCAGCACCTCAAGGTGCCTCCGTTGTTGTCTTTGTGAAGTAATAACCATGAAAGGGATTTTGCAATGCCTGCCTGGGGTATCTAAACTGTTTTGTACTTTTTTTTTTTTAATTGTTTCTGAACAGTCGTCCACCAAAGAAGAACTTTGTGGAGGTAACAGAGTTAACAGACATCACCTACACCAGTAACTTAGTAAAGCTGAGACCAGGCCACATCAATGTTGTTCTGGTTCTGACCGATGCAACCAAAAACATTCTGCTCAGCAAGTTTGCTAAGGAAGTTTACTCTTTCACCGGGTGAGTGTTCAGAGCTACCTTATTGCAGAATGAACTGTATAAGCATCACTGATGTTTTTTTTATTTAATTTACTTGCATAAATCCACTTCAGATTTATCTTATATGCAGGTGGGGCTCAGGTTACGACAGTATTGACTTATGAAGTTTCGAGTTTACGATGCTCACTCCCATAAAAACATAAAAAAATTGAGACGTTAGTGTTTCAGCTTACGCCGTTAGTGTCGTACTTAAGGATTATGTGGGCAAACTAGTTTAGTTACCACAGAGAATACACAGTAATGTGCATCTGAGTTAGGGAGTGGGCGTTCCCCAGTACGCTTACCTGCACCTGTTGACCGCTTTTTTTTCCTGTAGCTTAGTAGTGTTTTCTAGATTATGGGCCGGTTTCCCAGACAAGGATTAAGCCTAGTCTTGGACTACCCTTTCCTTTTCAATGGATAATCTCTATACACAGCACTACATAATCTAGGACTAGGCTTAATCCCTGTCTGGGAAACCGGCCCTATAAGTTTACAAATGTGTTGGGATCGGTAAGTGACTTAGGCTTGGGTGTGTTTTGGCTTACACCAAAATTCGAGTTACATCACTGTCGTAGGAACAGAACTGTGTCGAAATTCAAGGGCCCCCTGTATACTCACTTTAAAATTATATACAGATAGGTAGTAGTCTGCTATTAAACCATCACTAGTGTGATCTATTAAGCATGTAGTTAGTTTCTTGGCTTTAGAAATGTGGTTATTTTGACTATAGTAATGATTCTGATGCAAGTAACCTAATCCTGATAACCAGACCTGTTTTGGCACTGAGACAGTCAGGAGATTGGCTAGGCCATTCAAGTACCTTCACTTTCATTAGTCTTTTTACTTGTACAGTGACTCAGTACAGGCTTATGTTATGATGCTTCCGACTCTGTACTACTATGTGGTAACAGTGTTTCTGAGACCATACTAGCAACACTATATGTATGCAGTCAAATCGAGAATTATACGGGGGCTTGTAACACAATTGAAGGTGGTTTTCTTTCTCATCTCCAGAAGTCTGACGCTGCATTTCTCTTTCCTGAACGTGGACAAACACAGCGAGTGGATGGCCACCCTTCTGGAGTACGCTCAGGACGCGATGCAGATCGACGTGGATGAGGAAGAAGGCAGCAACCGCAAAATTGACTACACCGGCTACGTTCTGGCCCTCAACGGCCATAAGAAGTACCTGTGCCTGTTTAAACCTGTGTATACGGGTGAAGACGTGGATGGCAAGGCGGAGGAGGACACGGGGAGCTCCAGGTCCAGGTCAGGTTCCAAGGACGAACACTCGCACAGGAAAAGCACAGCTCGCTCACGCTCAACCACCCTCCAGATCCACCACAAACTGGACCGGCTCGGCCTGTGGATGGAGAGGCTGATGGAGGGGACGCTGCCTCGCTACTACATTCCAGCCTGGCCCGGCTTGGACAAGATCACGGTCAATAAGTAGAACCCATATGCAGGTTAGATGCTATTGTGCTAATTCTAAGATTAGTTCTGGAGAAAGATGGGCTCCGGGGGCCACAGAAGCTCTGAGGGGAAAGGACAGCGCCGTGAGTGGCTTTGTATACTGATGCAGTGGACAAAGGACGGCAGTGTTAGTTCTCTGACAACAATTTCTGATCAATCCTACCATGGTCACCTCAGTCCTCAGACTTTGCGTGGCTCCGGAGTCTAATTTTGTGACGAGTGAAATACTTGAATGAACACTGATGCTGTAATTGACCCATGTGAAATAGTAGCTTCATCCAACCATAAAGCTGTGCACCAACTACTGGATACTGCCCAAGCCGCCTTCTTAAGCCTTATGGGAGCTGGATTTGTTTTACCTAGGGGGGTTCTGCGCGAATTAATGAGACCTGTGGTTGTAATGTAGTACATCTAGGATCTTCAGTGACTAGTTTTACAAGTTTTACAATACAAAAAGAGGGCATTCTATTACCAATTGTAGGACACTGCAGCTTTTTTATATCGCTTTTAATGGGAGAAATACTTTCTGTGGACTGTATTTGCTCACTTTGCATTTTGAGTCACCCTATGTGACTAGAAAAGTGCAGAGCACTCCAGACAACCCGAGTTGACTCGAAACTGTCAAGTAGCCGATGTCATGTGCTTTTTGTGCTGAACAATTGGTTCAAAAGAAGGGCATGCCTTCAGAAACGCTTGTAGTCACTGAATATTCTGAACTGTGGATTTCATGCATCAAAATTAGCTCAACATAAATTGTAGGTCACTTTCTACAAAAGCGCGTGCCAGAGCTTTTTGCCTGTACAGATTCAAACAACAGATTGCTAGCACGGCTGTTTGACAACTACAGTGGTGTTGTTGCATAGCAACAGAGAAATACGTAGCCCGAAGCAGCAAAAAAACCTGTAGTGCATCCTTGTGTTTCTCAACCTTTATAAAAAGTGCAGTGTTGACTATAAAAAGGGCTGCTGTAACTGAATATTAGTTCTGTTCCAGTCCACCAGCCAACAGACACGATCATACACTGTTATAGTTGCTGTGAGATTCTGGATGATTCAACCCGTCAAATAATTACATTTCAGAACCTCCTTTGATAAAACTAATCCAGATCTAACTGCTCAAGGCCTGAACTTTAAAGGTACACGAAGTAGAGTGGTCTGTAAAATGCCAAAACACATAACATATATGTCATTACGTCATTACTGTAACACCAGTGTTTGGAGACACCGAACAGTGGCTTTATGGGCAAAAAAAGGTTGGTATTAAAAATAAATATATAATATTCTCACACCATAGGTATCCTTTACACATTGACGCAAGAAAGAGATACTTCAGTGTTTGGCGTCTTACCACAGAATCACCAACAGGGCATGAAGTCACTGGCTCTTACCAAGCCATTTATGGTTAAAGATGGCTGAACGTATAGCTGCGTTCACAGGCTGATTTATTGTTATTCAAACCAAAACTAACAGCGACACGTCTTTTTTTTATTTAAAAAACTGACATTAGCTTAGTGTCCTGAAGCCTGTTTAAGTCTGCTGTATGTTTTGCCCTGCGTTTGTGTTTCTCCTTGTTCATCCATGATGCCACAGGCTCTCCGACACACATTTAGAAGCCGTTTCGACCATCCGCTCTCTCTCCCCATACATTACAGAGCTGACTTGACCACAGAATTTTTTTTTTCTCAAACAATCAGTACTCAGCCCCTGATCAGCCGGTCAAAAATCTGAATACTTGTGCACAACACTAGATATTAACAGACAATTTGACATTAGAACGATTCCAATATTCCACACAAGCTCGAGGAGAAGTGGTGCCTTTTTTGCCTGTATCTCAGTAATAAAATGAATATAATATTAATATTAAATGCAGTGATCAGTGAAAGCTCACTGTGGTCACTCACCCTTATTTACTAGCACTAGAGGCTACTTGCCATTCCGCTGTATCCGGCCAGCAATTCTGTAATATGGGGCTTAGAAGCTAAAAGCAGCATTACTTATTACTAAGTGTACCTTTAACAGCTCATATCAGGCTTTAGGGCCAAAGTGAGGAACTCAATTGGACTAATGCATTTCTACTTATGCTGATCCCGTGGCCGTGAACCCTACGTTCGTTTTCTGCTGCCAGGACAACATGTAGCATGAACTGAAACACTGTAAGAGCAGAAGTGTTGCCTTCAAGTTCATAATATGTGTAATTCATATTTTAATATTTATAATAAACGTATGTGTAAATATAACATCTCTGTCCTGGATGAAAGGATTCAGAAGACAGTGTCTGTGCAATAAGACTGCTTTGTTACTTTATCTTCATTTCCTTTGCCATAACAACTGTGGTTTATCATTTTCATGGGTTTACTGTCATAGGAGTGGAAATTAATATACACTTTTGCATAGAAGCTAATAGAGACTAAAAGCAATAGTGGATTTATCCTCAACCTGTCATATCTGTCCATTCATTCCAGCTCAGAAATGACCAAACATTTGAAATATGTTTCTGAAAGAAAGGGCTCTTGGGTTGTGTACCTGTAATTTAGATTTGTTTCCATTTAAAACGCAACAAGTAGACACAAGCTAATGCTACAGTAGCTATAGGGGTGAAATATTGCAAAGAAGCAAAGGCTCATGAGTCAGAAAATGTTTTTTTTTTCTTTTATCGTAATGGTCTTGAGCTTTACAATTATAATTATTTTGTAATGAATTGATTTTATAATAAGTTTATATTCGTTTATTATTACAAATAGAATTCTATATATTCAATAAGGATTCATAGAAACAGTAAATAATTCCAGAATGACCTCATATGAGGAAACTCCTGGGGGCTTCAGGCTTCAGTTTGGCAGCTTTGAGCTATTCATTTCAAACTGGGTCATGATTGACCCTTTTTCTTTTTTTTAATCCTTTTTCAAACTTTGCAGATCAAATCGATTTTTATTTTCTTACTCTTTAGACTTGATTTTAAGAAATCAGGTTAAGAAAATGACAACAGTTTAGGGACTTCACGAATCAGTATGAATGTTTGTCTACAGTCTTCCATTGAAGAGGGATTTCGTTAAAGACGAGGTCTAAGCAGACCAGCAGATACGTGTCATTATCTTACCACTGTCATGTTCGATGAACATCGTTAACGTATGTACCGTTATAAATATATGCTGTCTGTACTGCTGTAATGTAATTAAAGCACTTTTTGTTGTTGTGACCTGTGCAGTGCTTTTAAACATACTTTACACATTGACTCAATGAAGAGATACTTGATTTAATTTATGCACAGTAGAGCTGATAGAAATCACTATATTCTAATTAAGTGGCCTGTTTTTTATTGCACTTGTCTTTTTTGTTAAACGATATCTTAGGGAAAATAGAAAAAACATAATAAAACGGTTTATTTCCATAGCTGTTGTCTTTTTTCCCTTGTAAAGCTAATAAGAGTGTTATGAATGTGTAATGTTCCACATTTGTGGAAACAGCAGATACCCTTCACATTTTTTTGTTTTGGTGACGCCCAGGCCTTGTCCGCCATGCCCCCTCGTCCTCGTGCTGGTTGTTTATATTTTGGTGCGGCGGTGAGCGTCCTGTGTTCTCATGTTTTTTGTTTAGTTTTTCTTAAAGCCTTGTATTTTTATTACTGTAAATTAAATTATTACTGTATTTACCTGCTTATACCAAAGAAAATGCATGAATTACAGTCCAGTCTATACAGGACTAACATTGATATTTTACATTGTAGCACTGCTGGAGTTCAGTGTAAACTGTACAGTATGAATATGGGTTTACCTTTACATTTTCTTTCAGGGTAATGTATTAAGCTGATTTTAAAATGAAATTAAAATGTTTTGGGGGCATATTTGGAGGCATATTTAGGATTTACACTAAAAAAGAGTGTAAAAAGCACATATATGTGCTTTTATATGTGCTTTTTATAAGCACATTTTTCATATATGCATACTAGGGCTGGGCATGTTAACGCATTGTGTTAATGGCGACAATTATTTTATTGTGCATTGCGTTTTCTTTTTTTATCCATTTATTTTTAAATGTGCAAACCTGAAATGACTAACCAGCTCCTTAACACACCATTGCTGTGCCTAAGTTTGTTTCTTAAATAAGGGAAAGCATTTAAATAAGTAGGGTAGTGGCATCCAGGACCAGGATTGGGAAACCATGTTAGGGAAAACACCACAATTTGGAGGGCAGCTGTGCTCCAGCAGTAAGACTGAAGATTAAGATATTCCAGTATTTCCCAACTGCGGTCCTGGAGCCCACCCTGCCCTGCATGGCTAAGTTCTTGCGCTTCTTTAAGAAACCACTTCAGCACAGAAGGGGTTTGTTAAGGAGCAGAGTAGTTGGATCAAGTGTGGTGGGGAAACACCTCAGAGTGAAAAGCCGGAGGCCACCTGAGTCAATTAAGACTTCTTTGAGGCCACAACTACTTCTGTCCAAACACTTCTAACAAAATAAGGACATAAGAATCCATTTTAATAACAGATTTGATAATAGTTATTAGGGCTGTAACGGTTCATGTATTCCTACCAAACCGTCACGGTACATGGGTCACGGTTCGGTACATGATGTCTTTCGGAGAATACACGGTACGACGGAGAAGACGTGATTGAAGTAATACGGAATCACAGAGGGACCAAATCATAAACGCAAGTAAATCATAAACCCGGGTTGTAGTGTGGTACAATAGTGCCACCTACTGGTGTAACACTTACACATACATGAAAATATAAGCAAGAGTGTGTATTTACTGGTTAATACACTGCTGTTTATTTAAAATAAACGAAAACATTCTTTAGAACTTTTTGTAGCTAAACTTTGCTGTATCGTGAACCGTACTGTGAACCCAAAACCGAGGTACGTACCAAACTGTGATCTGTGTACCGTTACACCCCCCCAAAAAAACCCAACACATATACGCACCCACAAGCCCTCTCAGCTGTTTTTTGCTATAGGATTATATTAGATGGTGAAAAAAGTATTGGGACGCCTGACCATTACACCAACAGTGACTTTAATGACACTGCATTCATATACATAGAGTTTAATATGTATTAATATGTTTTATTTCCGACATGTCATAGTTACTAATAGAGTCATAATACTGACTGTATCCATAAAGGGTTTAATCAAATGTGCTTTAATGGTGATTTCAAAATACTGAGATTTATATTGTGTTTCACGCGTTTAATTTATAGGCCATATCGTCCAGCCCTAATCTTAACCACTTCATTATTAAAGCCACAAAACCTTTAATCCAAGACTGCACACAGGCCGGGTTGGGCTGGTGACAGTCATTCATGTCATTATACAGCCTTTATATTAACACCCCTCCAGGTCCATCCTTCTCTCAGGTCAGTGGACACATCAGTAAGACGAAGCCTTTCACAAACGTCTAAATCACATGTACATTACATGACGGACAATTGTATCACTTTTTGTGTTTTGCTGCTGTAGGCGAATGTAGTGTTAGGAGTCTTGCCCAAGGACTCTCACTAGTTTAGTGTAGCGTCGCCAAGTTTAGGAATCAAACCTCGATCTCCTGCTTGGAGGGCAGCGAGGTTTCCCACGACACAGTTTACTTAATCGTAGTATTTGATCTTCGGAAGGACACACAGCATTTCAAAAAGGAGGTTGGCTGCAGTCAGAGCGGTGTTGCCTGAAAAAGACAAAATGAAAGGATACAAAATACACGACCACTCAGTTTCCATTCATTTGCCACATTCATGATAGTTTTATTCTAAAACATAGACTACCAACAAACAGCAGACTTTTAAATAAACATTAAAAAATCTATTTTTTTAAATTAATGGCCTTCTGTAAGATGTTACATGTAAAATTTACCAATAACAGAATCATTTCATACTGATGTGCATTTCTGATGATATGACTGGAAACAGTTGAACAGTAGTGAAGACTATTTGAGAACTTCAGTAATTAGTACTGATGGAGGCCCATCATCAGTATTACCTGTAGTATCATACGGTGGGGAAACTTCCACTAAGTCACAGCCCACCAGGTTCAGGCCTCGGCATCCGCGGATAATCTCCACACCCTGACAGGAGAGAAAAAGATCTATTACTCTTCAGAAAAATCAGTAACTCAATGTGGCATTACATATATGATTACAGTAAGCCCCCGTTATTCGCGGGGGTTACGTTACATGAGCACCCGCGTATAATGAAAAACCACGTTGTTGTGTTTTGGTCAAAAAAATGCCTTAAAATGCCTATTTTTATAGTGTAAACCCCAAATATGCCCCCAGATGTGCTTCCAGAACACTTTCATTTCATTTTAAACTCATTTTAATACATCACCCTAAACGAAAATGTAAAGATAAACCCGAGGTTTAAATATGGAAAAGTTACGAACTAGAGAGAGAGACAGAGAGAGAGAGAGTAAGAAAGAGCGAGAGAGAGACAGAGAGTGAGAGAGAGTAAGAGAGAGCCCTACGGCCATGTACGGGGAGACAGAAGAACTAAAAACATATTGGCATGAAAAAAGCAAAAAAAAAGTGGAGAATATTTGCAGGTCTTGAATCGT
Source organism: Nannopetersius ansorgii (assembly GCA_037974605.1). Lineage (NCBI taxonomy): Eukaryota > Metazoa > Chordata > Actinopteri > Characiformes > Alestidae > Nannopetersius > Nannopetersius ansorgii. The sequence goes on from JBBPDE010000134.1 coordinate 2,699,867, forward strand.
GTTTTGATTATTTCCGTGTAAAACGATCAGTTTCGTTCTCAAAAAAAAAAAACCCGCGTGTGACTGGATCCGCGAGTCCCGATCCGTGTAAAAATGGGGGTTTACTGTATATATTATACATAATATGTATATATTACACACACACACACAAACTCCAGATGTTAATTGATATATGCTCATTATGTTTCATTAAACCTTTTTTTAAAGAGAGAAATATTATGAAAGAAAGAAGGATGGTGGGAGAAAAAGAGAATGACGAGGTGGAAAGGGTGAGAGAGGAAACAGGAAAGAGAAAGACAAGGAAATGTGTGAGGGAGAGGGAAGGGGGACAGAGGGAAAGAGAGTGAAAGATACAGAGAGAGTGAAAAAGACGAGAGAGAAATAAAGAGAGAAAGAGAGAGAAAGAGAGAGTGAGAGTGAGAGTGAGCGAGAGAGAGAGAGAGAGAGAGAGAGAGACAGAGAGAGAGAGAGAGAGAGAGAGAGAGAGAGAGAAAGACAGAAAGAGAGAGAGAGGACACATGATTGGTGGAGCTCCTGATATCAGTTTTTAAGATGAGGTCCTCGTGATGACGGCTACTACCTGTATCACTGTGAGTCCTGCGATCTCTGGTGTTCCAGTTCCGGGAGCAAACGCAGGATCCAGAGCGTCGATATCAAAGCTGAGGTAAACTGGCCCCGAGCCCATCTGCGCCCGCACCTCAGCCATCAGAGGAACCAGAGACTTGTGCCAGCACTCCTCTGCCTGCACCACACGGAAACCCTGGAAAAGACACACCACACAACCTGTTTCCAACACGAGTTCCAACTATTCCCTCTCTGGGTGGTAGTAGCTTAGTGGGTGAATGATCACAAAGTCTGAGTTTCAAACCCCCACTTTCTACTACATTTACGGCATTTATCAGACGCTTTTATCCAAAGCGACTTCCATTCCCTACCTACAGGGGACAGTCTCCCTGGA
>JBBPDE010000134.1:2751977-2760304 GCA_037974605.1 Nannopetersius ansorgii
TGCTCTGATATCCGGCCCTGTCCTGTGCATATTAATAGGGTGAGTGAATGGATCTAAATCCTAGTGTAACCTGTAAATACGTCGTGTTTGTATGTTGGCAGACACTGCTATTCCATTGTTTACAGTGGAGCAGTGGAAGAAAACTTTGCTAAGGTGAATCTCTGACTGGTAATGTGGTTGTAGAGCCACTAAAATGACCCTAGGGGTCCTCATTAAAAGATAACAAGACCGCATTTGTAGAGGTGAGGAAATTATACATTCAAACACAATCAATTATACATTCAAAGACAATCAATTATACATTCAAAGTCAATTTTAGAGCCTCTCTCTTGCATTTTGCACACACCTCTGCTGCTAGAATACAGTAGTCCCTGTTAAAATACTGTATTCATCCAGACTGTAGCTACTGTAGATTGCACTAAATGCTGTCTGGCTTTGTCCAGTTTTACTGTTGCTCTAGTTTTTCTTGCACACTTTCGTCCTCCCGTCTGCACTTGTGGTCCTGTGGTGCTCTGTTCTGTTTCTGTTTCTGTTCTTGTGTTGCTCCTCAGTCCTGGAGGCACATTGTTAAGTTTCACTGTGTGTTTGTGGTCGAAATGACAATAAAAACCTACTTGACTTCTGAAGAGTTGTATTTTTGACCTATATTTCAGACTGGTCTCTGTGTGTCTGTGCAGTCGTGTCTGCTGTCCGTTCACCGCTTCTGTCATCTTCAAAGTATTGGAATTTCCCCCCTTGTACGCATCACGCACGCTCCTGCAATAACACAATTGTGCTATTGAATTAGTAATAGTCTATCAAATGACATGGAGCTTGTGGTTTCTTCAATAGCTTCCTGCCATCCCGCCAGGCCCATCGCACCCGGCTGTCACCAGGCAGCGCGATACTCGATCCTCCGGCTCTGCCGGAGCAAAACCCGGTGGAATCATCAATGTGTCCGTCATGATTAATTTAGAGCTACTACCTACCTCCTGCCAGCAGCCAGTCTGAGCACCGCGCTGCCTTCCCTCGAGGAAACAGCACCGAGAACAGCACTGCCAACATCCAGCCCGGGGGACAAGATCAGGATAAAGTTGCTTCAGCTGAAGCCTTTGTGCTTATACAACACTTTATGGTCCCCTAAGGAAGATGTCAGTGGATGAAATAGCTTATAAGATTCTAAATGATGTATGTACTTCTTGCTGGGGCTGAAACTACACTAAGCAAGTCTTGGAACTGGCCTAAAAGTTCCAGCAATAAAAGGTATACTTGGACAAATTGCTTCCATTTACCTATGCTATGCTAAACCTCTGAGTTAAATATCCAGATCGGTAAGAAAACTGGAATTTTAAAGCCAATTCCAAGACTTTTTAGTGTAGAATCAGTACCAGCGCAGAGGACAAGCTGCTTCGAATGAGGCTTATGTGCTTATACAACACTTTACACTCCCCTGAGAAAGATGTCAGTGTATGAAATACATAAATAGCTTATAAGGCTCTAAATGGTGTGTGTAGTTCTGGCTGGTACTGATGCTACACTAAGCGAAGAACTGGCTTCAACATTCCAGTTTTCTTAGCAACAAAAGGTCAAACTTTGAATGTGCTAAAGTTTATATGTCTGGATTCTTCATTTTCTATGCAGCTTAAAGAGGAAATCCACTAAATACCGGATCACGAGGCTCTCCCTGCGTAAACCTGACATTGCTGTGCATTTTAGGTGGTCATTAGTGCATGTTTTTTTACTTAAATGAACATATAATCACTCAGACCAACTACGAAGGTGTTCAGGGATGCATGTGACCACCTGCTATTGCAGTGTCAGAGCTAAAGCATGAAAATGTGTCCCCAACAGAAATGAAGCACCACCTTAACAAACCTGCGGCATCACAGCTGAGAAGTTCGCAGCTGCGTAGCTTTTGTCACTTTGTTTGCTGTTTAAGTTGCATTAGCAAAACTGGTCTAAACATTTGAACAACCTTTCGATTTGCACAGAAAGGACTTGCAGCACATGTTGATGGTCCAAGAAATGCTGGCTAAATGTCCAGAACACCATTCGATGATCTGGATCGTATACTTTCACCATGGTGTGCAACTTGGTCTTACAGGTGGTTGGCCAGATAAGATCCCATATCCGGGTAACAGAATGTGGCCTGAATGTGAACTGCTTTCAGAAGATAAATGCCCTGAATCAGCCAGTTTTGGTACCTTGAGTTAATTCAGGTTATTGAGTTTCTGCCTTAGGAATTGAAGTGAAGCTCAATGGACACACGTTGAGATTGTATACCAGTAAGGTCAATTGGTGGCAAGAAGACTATGTTTGGACTATGGGGGTCTTACTACAGTCTTCTACTCACAGAACCACAGACTGGCAGCTTTGATTGATCTTGAGTAGCCACGTTCAGAGCGTCAGGATCATAAACTGTCTACTGAATTGATTCACCCTGATTTGCTGTGACTAGCAACTGAAGTGCTTCAGACCAGCAGCCTTGATTCTGTTTGGTCTACTGTTTTCCAGCTGCTTGAGATCTTCTTGATGCTGCCCTTCAAACACTGGTTTACATTGTCAAAGGTTCTAAATGAGTCTTGCCTCAAGGCCCACATTTGTACACAATTGTACAGCTCACAATTCAGAAGCAAAATAACGTTGTAACCCTTATAATTATTTTCACAAGCTTAGAGGACATCAAATGTTTGCTCTTTCCGTGCCCATACCACACAAATCCCACTGTGGCCCCTCTCTTCTGTCTCAGGTGTAAGAAAAGGTGTGAGAACCGCCAGCAGTTAAGAACCTCTGACCAAGACCTTTGGCTTCTCTGTTTATGGCCTCTGTGGTGCCCAGAGAACTGTTGAGTTCAAGTCAAGTCAAGTCGAGCTTTATTGTTTATCCCAGCCATATACATTAAGTACACAGTGAGACTAATTGTCCTCCTGGACCATTGGGGCAACATACAACAGCAACATACACAGAGCGATCAATAACCAGGGGTGAAAAATTACACCAATTACACCGATTAATTACACCAATATATATGTGTGTGTGTGTGTGTGTGTGTGTGTGTGTGTGTATATACACACACACACATATATATATATATACACAAACACATTTTTCTCAGACATTAATTCTCCACCACACCAGCCTCTGTCTTGACTCGTATTATCCCATTCATGTAACCACTGCAATCAGTTCTGGGGACTTGACTGATCTTCTAAATTAGTGGTTGTCAACCGTTCTAAAGTACCCTTTGCCTAACACATGCACTTCAAACCAATTATCCCTTTTAAATAAGTTGAATCAATAGTGCTGAAGTAAGTGCAGTGGTAAAATATACAGGAACTTGGGTATTCCAGGACCTACGCGCTGTAGACCAAGACCATACCTGACTGACCTCCATTCTCCATACGCTGCTACCCCAACCACAAAGATGAAACCCCGGCACCGACCGCAATGCATTTCTCAGAGCAACACTTGTATTAAATTGAGTGTCGGCTTATTCATAACGTATTCAACTTCATTTACTGTCTCTTGAGTGAAAGAGGTAGAGGAAGCCTTACATCACATTCAGGACTTCCTCTCATCTCTGCAATGATCCTCCGGTCACGTATGTTTCTGCAAGTGAGAAGGAAAAATCCGAATCGATATCTGCGCACAGGCTATTCAGAGAACTAGAACATAAGATGGTTGCCTAGAAACACAATCAAAATTTCAGTGGCGCATTCATATACGGTACAGAAATATGACTTTCCTGGCACACTTGGATGGGCTACTTTCAGCGGAGAAGAGTCCTTTCCTCAGAACAATCAGGGTAAGCTGATCACTTTCTACAGCTTCTCCCAGGACAGAGAAGGTTGGGAAGCTGCGAACTTTAAGCGAAGGCCAGACTTGATGAAGTAACTACGACACTTCCTTTGGTATGCATGCTGAAGACCACCGAGGAACTCACCCGTGAGCGATGTTATCAGCAGCGGATTGTCAGGCGTGAAAGGAGAGGCTTCCTCTGCCTTAATTGCAGCCAAGGTGTGGGCATGATGCTGCCGTTGCTATGGTGACCTCTCCTCTCAGCCAATCCCTGAGGATCCCCCAGGTTCGAATTGAAATGAAGGCCCAATTACACATGGCTGTCAGCGCCAGGTGTGGGGGAGGGACGCGTTCCCGCGAGGTTACGCATGTAATTAGACCTCTCTCTGCTTATGCTAATGAGGCTATGCAAGGTCATTCTTGTTCACTGGGCCTCTCCAAGGCTCACTCAAGCCTGGCGGTGTTCCAAATGGCTTCGTAATAAAATAAATACTGCCGCAGTACTCGCTGCCATGTATGTCAGTGCCAGGACCTTGGGGGGGGATTTGGTGTGTTGACCCCTCTAGCGCTCTTGGCTCAATAAATATGTCCAAGGGTCTATGTCAGAGGTGCCAATGCCCAATCCTGCAGGGCCACATTAGTGTTTTACCCACTCCAACATACCTAAAGTGACTCATTGGCTAATAATTGAGCTGCCCGTAAGATGAATCAAGAGTAACTGGGAGAAACTGCATTACTTTGGCCCTGAAGGACTGCAGTTTGATAGCCTTGGCCTGTGCTGCTGTGTACCATGTGTCAATTACTCGGCCATTCTGGGTCCGGCCAGTGAGACAAATAGTTGATTCTCGCAGCGCATACGGACACACCAGGCATCATTATGACTCTGCCCAGCTCCCCTGGGCAGGACTGCAGTGTCTCAGCACCGAGAATAATGGCCATTATAGGCCACCTAAAATTTTCACTTCGCTAATAATGAATGGCAGCTAAAAGAAGCCGCTTGCCATTGTACAAATTAGACCCGGCTAATTGGTCTCCACTAGGGTTTTTTTTCAATCTCTGTACAGTGTGTTAACAAAATCTTCCGATTTAATGTGGAGGACTGACGCTTTAATATGAAAACGATAGTAACACACAGCAGACGCCAGGATGAGGCTGTAGGCACGGCTGTTTATCATGCAGATGTTTTGTCTCTCCGGGTCAAATTGCATATTTTGTTTTGAGGATTCTCTAAGCAAAAACATAAGCGAAGGAAACACACATGTACACATTTTAATGCTCAGTTACTGTATGTTTGCTGACTTTAACATAGTAGGACCAAAAAGTATAAAGCCTGTAGAGGTTGTGCTCCTATTTTCCTATAGAAAATCAACAAAATATGTCATTCAAGCCTCAAAAGCTGCCACCCATAGACTCCTATTCTTTATTACTCTCTGGCATGGTTGCTTAAAGGCAATTGGTTATAGCTCACAGTCAAACCAGGCTTGAAGGAGACTTGCTTGGAGCTTAAAGCAGAATCCACACCAGAATTCTTTATGATCTTTTATGCAGTCAGCAATTACCCCAGAAACAAATGTTTAAAAGCTGTGAAGACATTCTTTCTTGCTTTCTTTCTTTTCTTTTTTTTGGTGCACGGTGGCTTCAGTTGTTCTCTCCTGCCTCCTTGACACGCAGTTTGCGAGGAGTTCTTCACCACACTGCCAGTTCCCATAGAAACAAAAGTTCTTACATGACTAACCAGAGCACCTTGCTTTTTTTTTTTTTTTGAGTTAATATAAGTCAAATTATCTCTCTTTTGTAATAACTGGTATAAACTGTGGTGCTAAAATAGTTCTAAGCATAGTTTTACTTCTCATCAGATCCTGTCAAGCCATTCCCACACAGCTTTTAGTGAAACATCTTGTTACTTGTTGCACAACCCGAAGTATTTCCAGAAACGCACGCTTATACAACGTAGAGGCGTGTTTATGGTGCGGAAAATGACGAGGTTATGTATTAATGTCTTGGTAATGCAGTATTTAATCCAGACTGTCTGCTCTAACCTGAGGAGAAAGGAAGAATGCAAGGATAATTAATGCACAAGCCATTCAAGACGAAGGTATATTAGCAATTTTTCAATCGATTTTTCCACGCTTTACCGATTTTACCATCGATTTTAATGAACGTGTTTGTAGAAACTCTAACTGAATTTCGTGTGCTCTTGGGATTTGAAAATTTCAACATCATAAATGTAACCCTTGCCTCATCTTTGTGCCTGTCTTCCCATATGGTAGAAATAAGACTGGATGTTCAGCAGCAGCTGATAGCTTTTATCTTTGAGTATCAGGGTCAGATCTTAAAAATGCACTTCAAGAGGTGCTAGGTGACACATTGTAGCCCCATATATGAATGCATGTGTTTCCACAATCAAACACTTGACCTTCCCATTCTGTGATGGCATCTGTGCTACATGGCAAACATTTACGGCATTTTATCAGACGCTTTTATCCAAAGCGACTTCCATTCCCCACCTACAGCGGGCAGTCTCTCCCTGGAGCAACTTGGGGTTAAGGGTCTTGCTCAGGGACCCAGTGGTGGTATGCTGAAGGTAGGATTCGAACCCACGACCTCTTGATCTGGAGGCAAGTATCCTACCCACTGAGCTACCTCAACCATGATTGGGTCTTCAATTTGGGCCATAAAAAACACTACTAGCACCCCTATTGAATAAATGGTTATATTTTTACTATTAAAATGACAGTTATAGTCTTTGGAGGTTGGCACCACACATCAACATGTTTTAGCTGCATTAAACACAGACATCTGAAGCTTGTTAACAACATTGCATGTTGCATCTGAAAACGAATAGCTTTTTCAAATCAATCAATCAATCAGTCTCAATAGACGACCGCTGGTAGTAGAGTTGAGAAGAGCTCAGGGTTGCCTGGGAGCAATGGGTGTGGCTGAAACACTTGAACTCAATGATTAGGGCTTTTTTTTTACATTTTACTTTACATGTCCTTTATTAAAAGGTCTTGGCAGAGAGCTGTCCTCTTCTCTTAAGGCCTCGAAGGCCCTGCTATGTGTACAAATGAATCAACTGCTAATAATGTTGTGGTATTTAGCATTGTGTGATGTGGTCTGAGGCACGTCCGTAACTATGTTCTGGTGGGTAAATCTTCCAATAACCTCAGATCTCCACTGTGAAACCAAACAAAGCCTGTAAGAGGTGTGGGCTCTTAGCTTCCATAACTTGATAGCTATGATACCCTCATAGCTTCAGTTCAAAGTAAAGGAGGCACCTTTGATGCCAGCCATGTCTATTACATTACATTACATTACATTCACTTGGCAGACACTTTTCATTTGTATCATTAGAAACTTTTTATCTTTTATTACAATTTGAGGAAACACTCAAGTTCCAGGACAGAGGGAAAGCTAGATGAGAGTTTCAAATGCTAGATCTTTAAGCAGGAAATCGTGGAAGAAAATGCAGGTGTGATTTACGATAGAGGAGGTACTCTCTGAAAAAGACAAGTCATTCAGAGGTTCTTGAAGATAGAGATGTTCGATTGACACTGTTTGGCCCAAGGGAGTGTTGTGAGCCTTTAATTTTCCATCAAACTGTTTCCTTGGGTGAGCTCATGAAGGTGTGCTTTGGTTGACCATTGCCAAGTGAGATCTGGAGGACGGACATTCAGAGCAGCTTCTTTTGATTTCTGCGAGAGCCAGGTCATGGCTGCCTTCATGAGGATCATCTCTGTTTTAATGAGGATTGATTAGCTGCCTCCAGACACGCTCTCTCTCGCGCTCTCTTTCTCCTTCTTTGCACTTCATCATGCTTTAGTGCTGATAACATCATCAAAGCCTTGTTATCCCGAGCAGCTCTTTGATTCTCTCTTTCTGCCCAAGGCCAGGTCCCCTCCACTGCGGTAATTGGTATTAAATACATCGACGTCCTCGCTGCGAAGCACGCCAGGTCAGGGTGACCTATAGGTAAATGAGACGCTACACGGAGAGATGAGAAGGTTCAGGACTTCCTCCTAAGCCCCTGGTGGTAAAACGTGCGTGGCTAACAGGACACTTATGGGCCATAAAGGCTTAGTCATGACTCATGTACCTACCAGTCATGACATTATTACCAGGAATCGTGTAGCTGACAGAGACAGCCTCCTCTCCAGAGGATAGAGTACTATAAGCCCAGCTACCCTGCAGTCCCCTAATGGAGAATCTAATCTGCTCTGACAAAAAACATTCTCCCTGCTCTCGTAGTTTCCAAAGTGTGGTGCAGCATCTGCTGGTTACAAAAAGTATTGCTTTTGGCAACCATTTTAGTAGTGAGACTGGCACGAGGTGAGGCTGTCTGACATAAAACCCAGTACCAGAAGTGATGTCTTCTATTTGATTTGTAGGAGGACAGGATATGCTTTACATCTATTACAAACACCCTTATCCAGAGCGACGTACATCAGTGCTTAAGACGTACATCAGTGCTTTTTTAACCAAGATACTGCAGTCAGAGCATCTATACAACAACTGTCCAAATAATAACTAGCCAACACCTAACCCAACAA
>JBBPDE010000134.1:2775036-2792885 GCA_037974605.1 Nannopetersius ansorgii
TGACCTTAAAATTAGATTTCAGGCATGAGCGTGAAACCCCTTAATCTTAAATTTAAGGCATACATTCAGGAGGTTCTATTATTTAAGGGGCAATTAAAAAAAAGGAGAAAAATTCAGCAGTTTTACCCCTTAATTAGCCTTAATCTGTGCCATTTCCCCTTTATATTTCTTAATTTCCTGTATGAGAAGGTAAAATTAAGGCGTTTGCTGTCGTAGTGATTCACAGATGAAAATAGAAACTTCATACCTGGTGAATCGGGCGTGACTTCGGACGAGTTCGATGACCTTCCCTGTGTTACTGACCGCTCCGTCCGTCATGAGGAACAGCAGGCGAGGGTGGCCACGCTGCACCGGCTGCCTCAGGATCCAGTTCAGAGGGGCCAGGAGGTTGGTGCCGCCCATGTCGGCCCGGATCTTCCTCATATATTCACAAGCGGCAGCTAAGCTGTCCTGTGAAGGACAGTGAAGACAGCTTACATTTACATAATGATACATACTGGCCTTGCTATTCATTCATTAATACTGTCTTTAGCATTCGTGTAAGTTAGACATGGGGTTAAACCCATCAATTCAGGACCAGTTCAGAAGATAATGGGAGTTCATGGGGTTAAACGAGATACTTCTATAATTTTGAGGGTCAAGCGAGCCAGTGGGTACATCAACAACCCTGACCCCTGCATCACTACTGATTAAGATTTAAAGGACCTTCTGGCCTAAAACTAACCTAAAATAATAATATGTTATTATTTGTGGAGTGCATTATTCTGTAGTGTAGCATCATATCCTTCAGACTCAAAATCCACATATAATAAGTTTAACCAAGACTAACAAATACAACCAAGGTAGCATTATTCTGCCTTGCACAGAATCAAGAAAATTAGCAAGTATTTCTAAATTCAACACAAATTAGACATCAGAGACAAGACTGCTAACGTTTTATGACCAGAAAAACAAGCCAAACTGAGGAAAGACACCTAGATAGTCTAGCTAGCAACATTATAGGTTAATGCTTCTCATCGATCTCTTCTGAGGGAGTTATCCATTCTCTTCGCTATGATGATGATTTGAATACAATCACCAGTTTTATCTGGTTCTGTTAAGATACTTGGTGTCCTATCAGTGATCTTAACTCTCCAGAATTAATTTCCAAACAAAAATAAATACATTTCAAACAGTTAACCCCCCAAACATCCAGCTAAAAGCAGTTGCTATTGTCTAAAAGTATCTCCCTTCTTCAGGAATTTTTTTTCTACGTCTTTCAACCCGAAACTCTCACTTTGCGGACTATTGTCTCTACAAAATACAGCGTACCTTTATTTGCCCCTGACAATACACCAAACCCCTTTATTTGAATTAAGTTGCTGTTCATTTGTGAAACCGATCCCTTAATTTTACCTTAAAATTAGACTTAAGGCATTTTAATTGACCTTAAAATTTTAGATTTAATTGTACCTTAAATTTTGATTTAAGGCATGAGTGTGAAACACCTTATTTTTTAAAATTAAGGCATTCATTCAGGAGATTCTTTTATTTAAGGGTCAGATTTGAAAAAGTAAGAGGAAAATTCTGTAGTTTTACCCCTTAATCAGCTTTAATCTGTGCACTTTTCCCTTTAATTTTTCTTAATTTCCTGTATGGAAAAGTAAGGTCAAAATTAAGGCCATTTTAAGGGGTAAAATGAAGGCGCTTGGTTTCGTAATGAGCTGTAGGATGTAAACAGATGTAGCCACTATGTTTTGGCTATGTGTCTCTTTAACAAGTTTATGATGAGTTGGGAATGCAGTTATAACCAGTTGAATCTATTTTCGCTACATGTACGCTACATTAGAAGCACTAAAGCACTAAAGGAGCGAACATTAGGCGAACATTAGGCCAGGCGTATCACGCCTGACTTTTGAGAGTAAGGAGAAATGTGGTATGTTAGAAATTCACCCAAACTATCAGAGATCTGCTCAGGAACACAGTAGTGCTTGTCAGTAATTAACTTATTATAATTTGATCTGAATGAACTACGGCGACCTTAAACTTGATGAAAGTGGAGATTTGTGAAGCCTCTCGGTCTTGTTCTCTGCGGCGGATGAAAACACTTCTGTTAATGAAAGCGGAGCAGTCCTTATTTAGCTCGAGTGTATGGCCTGAGTCATTTCGCCAAGTGGAATGGCCAAATAATGGGTTCCAGTGTGAAATGTTATAGAAAACCACATTATAGAGACTTAAGCAGGTCATTTTACAGATAATTTAAGCTCTCTCGTTAAATTCAATCTACCCTATAGGAAGACTTCATCAAAATGGCAATAGTGCTATAATTGAATTACATGAGGCTACAGTGATGATTACTTCCGACACTGGAAGATTTAATATAATATAATATAATATATTATAATGTAATATAATATAATATAATATAATATAATATAATATATTATAATATAATATAATATAATATAATATAATATAATATAATATGTTACACAGATACACCTGTATGGGCCTTTATATACAGACACACATATAAACAAATACTTGTAAAAAAAACCCACAGAGTGATGTACTCCCTGAACAAATTCACTGCCAAACATCATTATATGGACAAAAATGGGAGCAGGGCAGGTCTGGGTGAATTGACCGCACTGTTGTGGCTCCTGGTGGGCGCTGTACCTCATCATAGCTCTGGCTGGTGGTAAAAAGCGTTTTGAACGTCGAGCCAAAGCCGATAATATTGAACAAGCAGGCGGGGAAGAGGCTTTTCAGAATCACCACCATGGCATCCTGGCAACACAGCAAAGAAATATGAGAGAATGAGGAAAAAAGAGCGAGAGGAAAGAAGTAAAACTGAATGGTGAGGGTACAAAGGGAGACCGGAGGAGGACAGAGCAGAAGAGGACAGAGGAGGGCCTGAGAAAAGGTCAGGCAAAAGACCCTCTTTATGCTGTAATACAAAGGAAATACATTCACCCTTCCTTTTATTAAACCTTCTTTCATTCGCTGGCCATTTTATTAGAAACACCTACCTCACAGGGACACGGACGCAACCTGTGAATCAAAACTGGGCTACAAGGAGCGGGGGCTTCTATAAGAGATGGCCAAATAATTGCTAGACGACTTGGTTAGTAATATAATCAGTGGTAGCAGAACTAATCTACTGCCAGTGAATCTGTATCACAATATTTTTGAAAATGTGGAAAATATTCTTCACCGTATTCTATTCTAATGGTGGACAAGCTTCCCAAAAAGGCAGAGCACAGTAGCGTGTATGAAAGGCCTTTTAAACACTGGCTTATAATGGTCTTTATTAGGGCTGGGCAAATGAATGCGTTATAATTATTTACTTAAAGCTGACAATTATTTAATCAGACATTAACACAGTTTTATTACTTTTATTTAGAAAGTTGGTTGCTTTTTTTTGTGCTCGACCGCTTCACCTCACTCTAACAGAGACTCTCTACTGAACACAGACTGTTCCCTGTTCTGCCTCTCCCTGATAAAAGAAAAATGCTTCTGCTGGTTCCTGTTCAGAAAAAACACAACAGTTTTATAAATGTGAACTTGCTGTTGCTCAGAAGGAGCCTGTTCTAATGCTCTGATCGTATTTCTAGACTCTGAGGAGAACTATAATAAACTACAACCCCAAATCAGAAAAAGTTGGGACAGTGTGGAAAATGTGAATAAAAAAATAAAGCAGTAATTTACAAATTTCCCTTAACTTTTATTTATAGCAGACAGTATGAATACAAGATAAGATAATTCATGTTTTTTTTGGTCAACATCATTTGATTTGTAAATAAACATCCATTCTTGCCATTTTTCTGATTTGGGGTTGTAGATAAAACGTAAATGCCCTGCAGTGGCAAACAGCTTTGTTTTTATATTTGGTTTGATTATATTAATGTTCAAGTAATGGTTTAACTGTAACTGTGTTAAAGGGAACACTGCTGTTAAAAAAAATAAAATTCTTGGTGTTTGCAAACTAAATGTTACTGCACCTAAAAAAAAAAATAAACATTTTGAATTAGTTATTGAATTTTGCATATAACGATGCATTTAATCAGGAAAAATCACAGAAAATCGCCATTAATCGTGATTACATTTATAATCCTTGCCCAGCATTAGCATTTATATATTTATGAGAGACTCCATTGTTTCGAAAAAAATCTTTTAAATGATTCAGTAATTAAGTTTATAGGGTTTTTTTTAAAGAAGTAAAAATTAAGCTCTCTGTAGTTTGTGAATCCAAGTGACCTTTCCTTTTCCAAAGATAAAAAAAAAAAGAAATCTGCAGAAATACTAAAAGTCCTTCTGCCTCAAAGTGATCCTGCCTCAAACCGTCTCCGTCCTCGAGTCCGTCCAGGGGATAAAACCCGGGACGGCTGACATTTCTTTGGGGATGAAGTTATCTCCCAGGTCAGGCGTGTTTGTGGGGGGATATCATTATCATTAGGCTGACCTGCTCCTTTAAGGTGGGCTGCTGTGGTGGCAGTGCAGGAGCACCCTCAATCAAACCCCGGATGAGTCATCGCTGCCTCGTGCGTCACGCGCCTGGCTTCAGCAAGCAGCACACACTCTCACACACCCAGCACAAACATTCGAGCCCACATACGCACACACCCAGCACCGCAAAATCACCCATGCGGCATGCAGACCCCAACCGCCCCTCATGTTTCACTAATTGTATGCTAGACTCTCCCTCTCACTCTCAGTGTAGCCAAGCAACAGGCCAATCATTTTTTATTATCTTCTGAGACATTGTGGTTCCACATTCCTGTTAATGTTCTGGAGATGCAGGAAAATGCATAGGAGTAGTTCAGTGAGTCTAATGTGCACCATTGTACTCGTACTGAATGGTCAAGATGTTTGGAGGAAGGTTCAGGGCTTCAGGATGGCCACTACTAGTGCCAGTTTGACCCTGGCCACTTTCCTATCTTATGTATTATGTGACAAACAGTAGAGGGCGCCCATGAGCAAGTCCTGTTCAGTGGGGGTCAAAGGGGCTAAACAGATACAAATATTAATAAAGTTTGCTTAACAACTCATTTCGAGGTGAGTGTGTGATGAATAATAGCATAATAATTCCATAACTTGTTAGCTACGTTAGCCTCATAAGTTCAATGCAAAACTAAAGAGGCAAACTTGGGTAAAGGGGAACACTGTGTAACTTTTAAACGATTCACATTTGCACACATCTCTTATATATTGGTATCCTTTGTGAGAAAGTATCTGAATGTGATTTCAGTGGAATGTATTAGGGGTAGGTATATAGAAACTGCAATATTGATAGTCATTGCCTTTGTTTTTGAGAATCAGTGCTGATGTGAAAGCACTAATACTTCGAGCAGTAAACTGAATATGCTTTGTTTTTAAACTGGTGGTGGAACGTTTCTTTGAATATTATACAATTTAAACAACTAGGCACAGAAGCTGAGAGAATAAGTGGCAATCAGCGGGTCCAAGCAGAACAGGCATACTAGCCCAAATTACAAGAGGAATGATTTGGCAACAGGTGAAGGAGGTTGCAATCATTTGAAATGTGTAAATGCTACATTAGGATTTAAAGACAAATTCATTTTGAAGATGAGCTAAAGCATGTTGCGTGTTTTAGTGACATCTTATGGCAGATTTGTGTGTAATTGGCTAAATAATATCTATACGCCATTATGAGTGAACCAACTGCATTTCTGTAAGATTGGCCATTTGCCCAGGACTGTGTCTGCTACTGAATGTTGACTGGCTATTGGTGAGCATATTGTTAAGCAAGCCAAATGCAAATGTGAGAGATGTGAGCAAATATAACCAAGATTAACCAAATTTCAGCTTAAGTAGCTCTTGAGTTATTAGAATGTGTCCCTTGCAGCGCCACAGTGTACCACATTTCAGCAACCAAAGAATGTGGTAACCATGCAGGGCATGCAATTTAGTGAAGTTTGAACTTTTATAAAATACTGGCTGGCGCTGGCGTGTACTGGCTGCTGAATTTTGATTAGCATAGATCTCCCTAGATCACACAGTCCTGTTAAAGTAATTGCTGAGATTTGAACTCATAATCCTCCACTGATGGGGTAAACCTTTAAAACGTGATTGACTTTAAATTCCATCACTTTTCTAATGGTGGGCAATGTATTGGTTATACCAGTATTAGTATAGAACAACGTTATAGATGTTCAGTATTGAAGATTACAAGTTTTATTTCCATCGGCAAATTATATTCTGTGAACTAATGGTGGTCCTGTGGCGGTCCCTTGGCCTTTGATATTAGACGGCAGGTAAATGGTGCATTTGCAGTCATTAATTGTATTTACAAAGCTAAAAACCTACATGGTACCTGATAAGAGTGTACCCGATAAACACCTGAAATGCAAGTCCTTACCTTAACCCGGCTGATGTTGACCCCACTCATGCTCCCGCTGCGATCAATAAGGAAGATAAACTCTCCCTGGACTCTCCGCAGGTCCGAGGTCATGGCCTGCAGGTTCGGACAGAAGTTCAGCATGACCACAGGATTGTGGAGGATGTCCTTGTGGAGCCTCTTATGGATAATATCCACCTACACAAGGCACAAGGCGACCAGTGAGAGAGCTTCAGTGATAACCTTTGCCTTCAATTACCTGGATCGGTGCTTAGAGTCCCTCCTAAGTAAATTCAATTACATTTATGTTAAGCTTTTACAGCCAAAGTTTTACAGAATCCAGGTCTGAGCTCCTAGTGAAAGTGAAAAAAAACTCCCTAAAGCTGGAGGAGGAAATCTTGGAATCCACCCTCCTCTGGTCGAGCAGGAGAGAAAGAGAATTTCTACTGAGACTAACAGTGGTCAGCACACACCACAGGGCAGCACACAGTGTGGAATTTCTCCTCTGCATTAAACCCATTCACCAAGTAAAGCAGCGGGCAGCCTGGAAGGCAGAGTCTGAGCAGCAGTGTGTGGGGACAGTACCTTTCTCAAGGGTGCCACTGGCAGTCCTGGTATTCAAACCCACACCCTTCTGATATCAGAGATAACTCCTGAACCACCAAGCCACAGCAACAGGAACAAACATCTCTGAACCTTAAAAACCGGAATCTAGCCTGAAACATTTTTTTCTCACAAAATCTTCGAAATAGCAAAGAATTTTGAGTGCCAAAGAATGCTACAAGAACCTCCTAAAAAAGAAGCGTCCTATTGAATCATTCAGTTCCTCCGAGCGAACAAAGCAGCAATTAGCCTTTTCGAGAGATTCTGTTCTTTGTCAGTAAATTACATTTATGTGTTTATGTATTCTATTGCAGCTGGAACCAGCTAAATGAAACCCAGCTAAATGAATGTGCACAGGGTTCGCCTTACTCCATTATTAATGGATCTCATATCCCGGGGAAATTAGCGCACAGTGCTACTCTCGTAATGAGATAATAAAAAAAAAACTTTTGTGACGATCCCTTTTGTTGTTTCATAGTTTTAAAGCTTTAACCGTTGGTGCAAACATGTCACGAGAACAAAAATCATTTCTTAAAAAAGGCACTCAAGCCCTCTTCTACCACCCTGTAGGTAGAAACACCAAGACCACTCCAGCAAAGACCTCAGGTGGTTTCCATAGAAACCCCTTTCATTGCCAGTCATTTTTGCAGCTGAATGTTCTCGGCCTCCTGTTGAGGAATAACGGTCACTTAAGGATCTAATTGCAACCTTTGTGCGAGACTGGTGAGGAGAATACATCTGCCCCGACGGCCTTATGAAACACATCCTGCATTTTGGACAAAGTAGCGGAAAGTGCGCCTTGAAAGAAAAGCAGTTTGGTGAAACATCTTTGTCTGCTTATTCCAAACACAGTAAATCAACCCAAACACATTCGATTTCCAGATGTTACTTCTTTAGAACTGCAGCTGCAAGGCTATTGTTGCTAACAAACAATAGAACACACTCAAAAAGCCCAAATCTTTTCCATACAAGAAAAATCACCAAAGCTCTCAACTGCATCCAGATCTTCATTAAGATCGAGACGGGTGCCTGTGGTTTAGGACAGAGCATGACTTACTGCGAGCTATAAAACCGAAGAAAACCACACTGCTGTAAATTAAAGTGCGTCGGCAAACCTTCACCACCTTAACGAAGACCTGGATGTGGTTAGAGTAGGAGGAGAGAGGTTTTAATGATATGTGTATACATGCCTGTGCTGCTCAATGAAATATGAGGTAAGTAGAACAATTTTTTTTTATATTCCTGTTCAACTGTTCCTTTAACTCAAAAACTGCATGAAAGGACAAAGAAGAACAGCAGCTTGTGGCCTGGAGGTTAGGATCTGCCCCAGTCATAAGAAGGCTGTGGGTTTGCATTCCAGGACTGCTAATGGCACCACTAAGGTACCCTTGAGCATGATACCGACCCCAGACACTGCTCCCCGGATGCCATTGTCAGCTGCCCCTTGCTTGGGTTAAATATAGAGGCCAGATGTCACACTGTTCACACTCTACGCTGTGGTGTGTTCAGGCTCTCTTCAAGAACATTTTAAAGCTTTTGTTGACAAAAGTAAAACAAATCCCCCTCCAGTCCTTAGCTGAGGAAGAGAATAAACTTGGTAAGGGAACTGTCTGTGTGTAGTTTCAATGTGCTTTTTCTTTGTAGAGCTCTCGTTTTCTCCCACAGTCTGAAGACGTGAATGTCAGGAGATGCTAAACCACCCCTAAATGCTAATGTGATTGACTTTGTGTCTGCCCTGTGATGGACTTGCAGCCTGTCCAGGGTTTCTCTCCAGCTTTCGTCCTGTGACTGGTACAGCGACTCAGATGATGAATGAATGAATTTCTTTAAGTAAAATAAAGTCACAATATCTTTTTAGTTACTGCATCTATGAAGATGCTGTGCACCTGCGTTTTCTTAGCACATAAAATAACAGCTGTCCTCATTTTAATCACATCCTGCCTTTATTACACATCTGTCTGTCTCTATTTCCAGATGCGACATTTCAAACCAAGCTGCGGAAAGTGGGCTCTAATTGGCAAACTGTTTGAAGGACTACTTCGCTTGGTTTCCGTTCCTTTCAGAACAGAGCTCCTGTTGATTCATTATTCAACTCTCTTGAGGAATGGACGCATCAGATAAGCTACTAATTATCAGCCCATTATCAGCGTAGTACATCAAATAATCATCAGCTCATTATAGCCCTCAGGTTTGGTGCTTCTTTCTCGGCTGTAAGTCATTTGTCAGCTTCATGAATTCAGACTACATCTCTAAGGCCTAAGGTCCTATCCTGACCACCTGTGTCTCCATAACTCATTATTCCGGTTGCTGGTCCGTCTTATTCTCTCCTTTCTCAATCTTTCTTTCTCTATCCTGTCTTTACTTCTTTCTCTCTCTCACTTACTTTCTTTTCATTGCTGGAGTCCTTCTTGGTGGCCTTTA
The DNA here is from genome assembly GCA_037974605.1 of Nannopetersius ansorgii. Classification (NCBI taxonomy): domain Eukaryota; kingdom Metazoa; phylum Chordata; class Actinopteri; order Characiformes; family Alestidae; genus Nannopetersius; species Nannopetersius ansorgii. The sequence continues at coordinate 2,784,401 of JBBPDE010000134.1, forward strand.
TGTAATCACTCCGTCCCTTCAGGTGTTCGTCGTACTCTTCCAAAGTCATGTCCCCGTCCTCGATTAGCACGTGGGGCAGATGCGGCTCTAGAGACAGCAAATTGAAAGTGAACTCTCAGAATTATGACGATCAACTGGCCAATAATCTAAAACACGAACCCCTTATTAAAGATAACATGTTTGAGGACTTGATATTTGCTGCTTTAGTTTCGCTCTGAAGCTACAAAGCTAACAGTTTTGCACTGGAGCTACAAGGCTAATAGGCTAAAAGTGGTGGGAGCTATTTATTGTAGGGGTGTTCAAACGGGTGATTATACTCCACCCAAAATGTATACTTTCATCCTCACACTGGGGATACACATTGTTTGATTTGATGATTTGATTTTTGCTTCTCTATTTTTGCACTTAAGCTACAAAGCTAATGTACTGCAGGCTAAAATTAATGGAAGCTAATAGCTATCAGTTAGCACTGCACACCAGGTGGTATAGTGGTGTTTGAATTGATTATTATACTGAGCTTCTTAAGGAACTCCACCTAAAATGTGTGCTTCCATCCATACTCTTAAAACACATGTTTGGATGTTTGCTTTTTTTAGCTATGCGTTTTAACTACAAAGCTAATGCACTGTAGGCTAAAAGTAACAGATGCTTATGGCTACCAATCAGAACTGCACACCAGGTGGTTTAGTGGTGTTTGAACTGATGTTTCCTTGAGGACCTCTACCTAAAATGTGTGCTTCCATCCACACACCATTAACGGAGGGTGTTTCGCCATATATTCTACAATCAAAGGGTCTAAATGGGTGCTGTAAGCCTATAAAAATGTCTAGATAAACTTAAAATACAGTTCGAAATTGTGCTTAGCCTTACCTTAATTTACCCCTTCAGTAAAAAAAATCCTTTAGTTGAATTGTGGCCTTTAATTTGTAAATTCGAGCCCTTCATTTTACCGTACAATTAATCTTACATTTAAGGCATTAATTCAGGAGGTTTTATTACTTAAGGAGAAATTTTTAAAAAGGGGAAAATTCAGTAGTTTTACCCCCTAATCATCCTTAATCTGTACACTTTTGTCCTTAATTTTCCTTCTTCCTTTTTCCTTTTGCTGTATGGTAATTTTAAGGGGTAAAATCCAGACGTTCGGTATTATAGTGATAATACAGTATGTTAAAAGCCACAGAAACGTAGCTCACCATGGATTTGGTCCAGTCATGAGACTTAGCTCTGCAGTAATCTATCTTGTACCTGAGTTTTTTGCACTGAAATAATCACACAAATGTCGTTGTAACAAGTAATCTGCTTAGTGCTGACTGGTCAGGAGGCTGAGTCTCGTACTAGAATGTAATAGTCTCATTGGAGCCATGGTCATCATTTCTTTGATCTGTTATTGCTGCTGGTGCTCCATCTCAGTCAATCAACCCGCCGATACAGGTCACAGTGATAAGAGAAAGAATTGGAATGTGTCGGAAAGAGTGTAAAGGGTAAGCTAGCATGTCATTATGGGAATAGCAGCTCCATTATTAGCACTGCGCACTCATGCTGGGGTGACACGGGGAACAGTGAACAGATTGCTTGTAGCTGTCCATCTGTGGTCCAAACATGTTCATTACATAGCAAAGGATATAAAGCATTTTTCAGGGTTTTTCTTCAGGCTTTGCCATGGCCTGCCTTTCTGTGGTTTTGTAGAAGACAAAATCCAAGGTTTCTTTCACATAAACATTGATATTTTAAAAGGTTTGGCAGAAAAAATGTAATGACAGAGATGTCACCTTGTGTTGTAATTAGCCTGCCAATCCTTTATCTAGACCAAAGTCCACATATAACACACTGAACCCTTTCACTTTTATAATGACCATTTATTCATCTTATTACAATGGGCATATGTGAACTTGAAAGTGGTACATATTGTAATGAAACCAGTTCCAGTCAAAAGTTTGATGTACTGATCCTTTTATGCCAGTTTTGGGCACAAAATCAGATGCGTGTGTTATAGACAAAACTGCAGAATGAGCCTAAACCTGCTGTTAACGCGTCATGTGCTTTGGTAAAATGCGACATGTGCTTATGTTCCTTATTCATTATTTGTATGTGGGTGTGATGTAAACCCTTGTAGAATGTTTTGGTTGCTCATTTATGAACACCCCTATCTCTTCATCATTGAACTTTTTCATTTTCTGTTTTGACGAACCTGTTATTTCAATGCGCCCTTTAAACCATTAGCGAGCTCAGCTACAGACAGTTTGCATAGAAAGCTGTAGTTTTTGACAAATCAAACCTTAAATTCTGGTGAACTTTGAACACAATATAATATAATGAATATATTTCCTGTTATTTTTCCCTGATACTCCAAAGTAAATTTGTGCCTAATGGCTATTTTGGCTGGAAATCAAATTAATGAAAGTGTGGGCTTTGTTTTTTGCACAGGTTGTTGGCAAAAGGCTTTGAAATATCAACTTAAAGATATTTATCCAGACCTCTCAGTCTTATCTTGAGTTGCTGGTAGAATTTTGTGTACTTTTGATCATGGGAAACAGAGCTGTATGAACATGTCCTAGGTAATTGGCTACACGTGTAAGTTTGATTGTTGATCTATTAAAGGACATTATAAAGCTGTCTGGTTTGGAAGAAATACAGTGAAATGATGGACCATGTGCTTTGGTAAAACACAAAATGTATTTATGTGAATTAAATCCATGTAGAATGTTTTGGTGTGAACTAACTTCATTCATGAACACCCCTATCTCTTCATCACTGAGTTTATATTTCATCTCTAACTTGCAGGTGTTATTTTACTGTGCTCTTTAAATGCTGTGTCTCACATGAGCCATGAGCTACAGGCAGTTGGTGTGGTAAGCTATAGTTTTGATAAGTCATTGTAAACCCATTTTGCCAACTTCTTGAAGTTTACCAGGTTTTTAGTAAGCCCCACCATTCTTCTTTTCAACTGTTTATCACTTAATTTACTTCAGCTGTCCCCTTCCTCATATAGGTGGATTATCCTCCCTTTAACCTTATCAAAAATCTCTCCTTAGATACACATAAGAAAGAAATGGAGTTAATATTTAGTTGTCACATGCCTTTTTATTGTTTTTTATGCCTTTTTATGTTTCCTGCTTTCTTTCCTGCAATTTTGGCTATAAATAAATGAAAGTGTGGTCTTTGTTTCTTTCACATTTTGCTGACAAAAACCTTTAAAATATCAAATTGCTGATATTTAGACCTTATCTTGAGTTGTGTGCTTTTGTTCATGGTCCACAGTGCTTTATTGGGGCAGCTGGTAGCCTAGTGATAGGGTGTTCGCCCTGCAATCAGGAAGTTGTGGGTTCAATTCCCAGGTCTGCTAAGCACCACTGAGGTACCCTGAGCAAGGTACCATGCCCAAACACTGCTCCCCAGGCGCTGTGTTCCGGGTTGCCTAACTGAACACATGTAGGACATTTTAAATCTGTCTGGTTCAGATGCAACACTGTGAAATGCTGGGTAAAAAAAAAGTGGTGTGATGCGCTCAGATAAGAAATAAATGTAGAATGATGCTGTGCTGTGGAATTCATGAGTCTAAGATCAAATAAAAAGGCTTGACTCTCAGCAGGGGAGCTAATTGGACCCCCCCCCCACACACACACACACACTCCATAACACACTCTGCCGGATTGGGTTTGTGTGGGTCAGTCTTGAGGAGAGGAGGTCTGAACAGGCAGACTCATTTCTCCCTCACTGAGACAAGAGAAGGAGGTCAAAACGAGCGAGTACCGGGGAAGGAGAGCGTAATAAAGGGAGAATAGAAGGCAGGAGGCTGCTCATGGCTGCCTGAAGATGTCTGAGCAGCAGCCCACTCCCGGCAGCAGTGAGGGAGGATATGGACCGAGCAATGATGTTTCAATAGTTTCTGATCTAATAAACGGCCCACACTCAGCGGGGGCGTGCAGAAGCATTAAGAAGCATTAAGGAGAAGCCTTAAGGCTGGTCGGCTTCGAGAGGATCTATTGTGCTGTTAACACATAGGGTAGAGAACAGTGTGTGTGTGTGTGTGTGTGTGTGTGTGTGTGTGTGTGTGTGTGTGTGAGTTCATGTCCTCTTCAGATTTGAGAGCCTGCAAAATATCCACAGAGCTTGTGATGGCTTGTGTGGCTGCAGGTGGACAGGAGATTCAGAGTGGGTGGTGTGCCAGGAAGCTTCAGTTGGTTTAATGATAACGATAAAAATAATTTCACAGCATTTGCCAGACCCTTCTAATCCAAATATGTGTGTTTCACAGGCAAACGTCGTGTTAGGAGTCTAACAAATTATTAGATTATCACATATATGAGCAACTGTAGTGTTTTGTCCAAGGACTCTTATTGGTATAGTGTAGTGTGTCGACTAGGGTATAATAATAATATAAAAATGTAATAAAATAAAATATAATGTTATGATCTACTACTACTACTACTACTACTACTAATAATAATAATATAAAATACACATATATAAGAAAGTGACTAGTGTTCGCCAATGTATGTGCTGGCACACTTTGGTCAAAACTTCATTAGTTAATTTTGATTAAAATACAAATGTACGAAGTGATTAAATATTGCGTGAACATTTGAAGAGAACCTCCTGAGGCTTTAGAGTAGCTAGAAATGGTCGCCTTATTATTATTGTTTTTTTACAGCAGCCCTAATATACACTTAATACAGCTAACATCCCTTCCTTTAGTACGTCAACTATGTAGTTCTCATAACATATAAATATATATTTTTGATAAATACTCCAAAGAATACAATACTACACTAGTATACTACTTTTGTACCGTTACATTTACAGCATTTAGCCAAAGCGACTTCCATTCCCTAACTTCCAGGGGCAGTCGCCCTGGAGCAGGGTCTTGCTCAGGAACCCAGCGGTAGTGCTGAAGGTAGGATTCGAACTCATGACCTCTTGGTCCAGAGTAGAGTATCCTACCCACTAGGCCTCCATCTAGAATATTGTGGGTATTGAGACAAATTCTTGCTCTATTTTTGTAGTTTTATTATTTTTGGTACCTAATTTGAAATTAAAAGGTGTTAAACATGTTTTCATGAAAGGATGAATCAAAATGATGCTTCAGGCAGAGAGCAGCCCAATTTTTTGGCTGCCATGACAGATATCAGAGACAGGTGGGTGATAAATTAAAGGAAGAAATAGAATAGAGTGAACAGAAAATAGAGTGTCTTCGTTTGGCGTGGGCCACCAAGAGGCTGCCAGAACAGCTTCAGTGCACCTGGGCATGGAACTGTGTTGGAAGGATGTAGCGCCATTATTTCAAAAGGTATTGCCTCGGCTGGTATTTTGATGGTGGGTAGCACAGTCTAACACTTTTCCAAAACCTTTTTTAAACTAAAAGTATCGTTTTCAGAGCTTGGTAGAATGTTGGTTGCTTAATTATTTCATGCATTCACCCGGTATCATCTACACTATTCTTATTTTACAAAAAAATAAAATAAAAAAATTTTCTTGACTTATGTTCTTCTCTAGGGCTTATGTATTGTTGGGTTAGGCGTTGGCTAGTTATTATTTGGACAGTTGTTGTATAGATGCTCTGACTGCAGTATCTTGGTTAAATAGTTGACTTGGATTTAAGCTGTTTTTCAGGTAAGAAACAGTCGTGGACTTAAGCACTGATGTACGTCGCTCTGGATAAGAGCGTCAGCTAAATGCCGTAAATGTAAATGTACGCTGGTAATGTTCATCAACTCCAGTCTTCTTCTGAGACTGTCCATGTATTGACTTTCCCCATAAACCATAATTAGCACAAAAGAGCTAGTTATTCATATTTTTTAATTTTTTTCTTCAGTATTCATCGGTATAAATAATGACTTGCTACATGTCTTTTCCAAAGTGATCTTAACAGCTGAAAAAGTCTAGGAACTGACACGGCAACAAGGGTCTAAAACATCTAGGCTTTAGAATTATTTCCCAGTGTAGCAATACAGTGACCGTTTTATTGGTTTCCCCAAAAACAAATGGTAAGCCTTTAGAAAACACTGTATTAAATCTAATCTGAGAACTTGGTGTTCCCAAACTGTAGGAGCCAGTGCAGCAAGACCCTCCCAGAGTTTTGAAAGCTCACAGTAAAAGGACTCTCTGCAGCATCACCAATGCAGAGGTGCTATAGATCCAGTCCTTATCCCTTAAGAAAAGCCTCCTTGATGTGCTTCCATCTTTCAGTACAGGAGACTCCAGTACAGAGTAAGAAAAAATAAGAGGATGAAGCAAACCTCTTACTCCTTTGGCAGCCGATTAAGAGTTTATTCTGAAATAAATAAAACCATCTGTATTTCAATGCCGCTCTTTCACTGGCACGAGGAACCGCGCCGTACCGAGAACAAATGTTTATTCAATACAAATGAAGCAACCCGAACCCGAGCCAAACCTGTGCTGAAAGCGGGCCGCGGCCGAGCTGACGGCTTAACTGCGTTCCGATTGGTCGAAACATCATCACAACATGGAAAGATACAAACTAACAACTGGGTACAAGCACCACAGTCTCTGAAGATAAAGGTCAGTGCGAGTTTTCTATAACAAATGTATCTTTTTAACGCTGTGAGAAATACAAAGGTGTACCAGGACATCACTAACAAGTTCACTGGGTTTTCATCACATGTCTACGGAATGCAGAGAAAACTCAAACAAGACTATAAATAATATATTAGTTGTATTTGTTTTTTTAGAAATTTCCAGATGTGCATTTAATTTGTACTTATTCTTATCATAAACGGTCCAGGATACATTTCCCTGCGTGTTGTAATTGTATAAGTATGCATTTGAATCTTGAATAAATTATTGAACATCACAAAAACAATGGCTGAAGTGTCAGAAACACCGGTACTGCCCTGAGATAATCAAAGCGTACTGCAAGCTCTGTGCCATCACAGTCCAGTTTAGGTACCGCACAGTTCCAGTATACCTGTGAAAAAGTGCCTCAACACCACAATCTCGAGGCAGTTGCCTTTGCAGCATTGAAATATGGATCTTGTACAGCTGACATATCAACACTGAAGCCGTTACAGCTCATACTGATGGATTAACACAGCAAGAGTGGACTACAGAGGCACTGAAGCGGCATTCAGCACTGATTACATTACGCTGGTATATCATTAGGATGCAATATCACATACTCTGTATAACTCTAGTATGGGCACTTGTATGGCTAGATAAGCACAAGTCTAAGATCCTTGCAAAAAGTCCAGTAGACATACTTCTAAAGCCCTCCATCCGAGAGGCCAATCCGCTCTCCATGAATGCGCCATCGAAAGGTGCTGAAGAGGAAAATGACTCTAGGTGTTAGCAGAGAAAGAAAGCTATTCCTGCTACTCGTGAAATCACTTCCCAGGCCTGTTATATTGTCAGTTTGAGTGTTGTGTAAGACCTAGAACTTCCTTGGGATCTGACATTTTGAACCAATATCTGAATATCCTCTGTCCAAACCTGAATATGTCAGAGGAGAACATTCTCTTCTCTGCAAAACGAATCCCAGCATCCAGTCCCATTTTAATGCAAATCCATCAGAACCAAATTCTCTCCCAGCACTTCAAAGCTCAACACAATTCTTAGTGAACCAAGATGCAGCCCAATAAAATTAAGACTGTAGCCAAATTAACGCCATGAAAACGATGCAGCTCAACTAAATTCTGTCTTATTTTAACTGTAGCCCAGTAGATTTCTGTCGGAATCCAGTTGTGGTCTGACAAAATACTTGTAAGCCAATTTGTAGCTTTACCAGATTCTGTTAGAACCAAGTGATGTTCTGACTAAATCCTGAAAACAACCCCTACACTGTTACCCTCCCAATTCTAAACTCTGCATTATTTTTATTAGGCTTAAATTCTATTAAAGTTCACTAAAACAGGCAAAACAGGTCAAATTTGTAAATGATGGGAGAAGTGTTTTAAGAAACCCAAACTAAAAATTTGAATCAAATCCAAACCCAAGAAATGATCAAGATTTCATTTCAGTATTTTAAGCTTCATATAGACAGTACAGTCAAACTAATGGAGCTTTTCCATAGTAATACAGGAACCATGCTGCACCTAAACTGTACTGAGATTGTGCAGAATTTGCAGCACATTTTGAGTATCTCAGCCTGGTGGCCGTGTTTCTGCCTCAGCAGCTCCAGTTTATTCCTCACAGTCTTCATCCCAAAACCATGTCCATGGAGTCGAACCGGCAGAAAGATTTAGTATCCGAGCAGCTTTTGTTTTTGTGGTTTTTTTAATTGTCTATAGCCTTTTTTTCTTTAGCCATGTGATGAAAACCCAACCCACCTAACTGATGTCCTGGTGCACCTTCACATTTCTCACAGAGTTAGAGAAACATTTGTTAGTGCTTTTGAAAACTGAAATCTATCTTCAGCCCAAAAAAGGTAGTTCTTGGTCTTTTGTGTTGTTTTAAATAACAGTAAAAACAATGGCCTCTTTCCATGTTGTGATGAAAACATTTCGACCAATCAGAAAGCAGTGACGTGGTC
>JBBPDE010000134.1:2846631-2863041 GCA_037974605.1 Nannopetersius ansorgii
TTATACCCACCAGCCGCCTCCGCTTGGGCTCGTATTTCACTGTTCGCCGCCGTTATCCAACTCGAAAACACGCTGAAGCCCCGCCCCCTCCGCTATGTGGTCGAAATGGCGCCCGTTTAGTGCAGAGTGTCCGTCGTTCTGCTCTGCGTTTTCTGGCCGATTTCAGTGCGGCATCCGGGTTCTTTCAGTGACTGAGCTTTAGCTCGGTTTTCGGTGTCGGCGCACTACGCACTAAAATCACGCACTAAAAGTGCGCAAGTGCACGATTTCGGACACACTGTATGAGACCCCATGAACGTTACCAACAATCCCGTTCATTTTTCAATAGTCCCCTTCTTCATAACGTCTGTGATTAGGTGTAGCATAAGCTATATATATCTGAGGCTACAATAAATAGATCAGCGAATTGTAAATCTCAGACTCTGCTAGTTCTGTTTGTGCTAACATCACGCCATCCTTGATCAAACTGTATTTATAGTATTTGTGCTGGAAGCCAATATCAGCTGCTCACTCACATGGAAACGTCACATGCAATGTGTCAAACTGTGCTCCAGTGGCAGGTTTTGCAGGCTCTAAGTATCGAGCTATGCATCGGCCTTGTGATGTTAATCCTCTGGCTATCCCGCGCAGTCGGACTGAGCCGCCGAGCCGCTGTTCTTTATACTGCAGCACGCCACCGGAGCCAAGGTTTTGAAGTGTACTTATGGAGAGTGGTTGAGCATTAGAGCAAACAGCTACATTTGAGAGTGTATTTTATTTCAGCGCAATTAGCTACTGTCTCTCACAGAATGGAGGATTGGAGGCCTATCAAACCCAGAATTAACATAATTCAAAGACAGAGCTGTTAAAATAAAGAGAGAGCTGCAAAAACAGGATTATTGAAACAGCTTAAAACACTTTACCGGAGCGTAATCATATTTTGACCTACTTAGCTCTGTTTCTTCCTCTGCAGTTAGTGTTTTCTTTACACTGAGAGGGTATTAAAAGCCTGTCTCTCCTCGCAAAACAATGCGCCACTTTTTTGGCCCCACGAACATTTTTTTTTTTGTTTTCTGTTTAATGAGACATGTTGATGCTCACATGTTGACTAAGTCATCCAGCATATGCATATATACCCATATCATATTGATATGCTTAGTGGTATATTACTGATTGAGACTAGGGAGTGTTTCGTTTCCCCCCATTCATGGACCAATAATCTATTTTCTGCGATGTACACAACAGGGGGACATGGACGACAAATAAGCTTTGATCACAAAATCCTGTTTCCTTAGAATGAAGCGCGGAAAACAATGGGTCATTTTGGAGGATGAGCTAAATCCAGCTATAGTGGCTTCCCGCTTTTGAAACCCCACCCGATTCACTGTCCTCCTTTCCTAGAGAACCATTAAGCCAATCACGCAATCAATTAGAGGCATTTGGCGCCAGTCTCCATGATCCTAAAAGTGGCTCGAACAGGACGCTGCCTCAAGATGTTTCTATTTCCACAAGGATTTCACAGTTTATCTAGTAGAGACAATGCGCTGGTCCGTCGAAATTGGTTTACTCCGTCGTCGCAGGGCTTTCAATAACATCGAGCTTGAATGCGGAGTTAAGGGGGGGGGTCGCTGGGAGTCGGCTGATGCTTGCTTGAAAGCTCTGAAACACTCAAGTGCGAGACGAGAGCGGTGGACACATCAAAGATTCCGACCCCGCCGTCCTTTGTATGCTCTCACTTCCCCGGGCCGTCTTAAGTGAAGGACACTAATCCTCATCTTTGTCATGAGCGACTCAGGTGCTCTTGGGCCCCCCCTGCAATTCTGAAGGCTTTCAGTTCACAAAGTAGCTCTGGTTTGGAGAAGAGATCTGCACTGAAGTCCTACATATTCAACAGCCATCTCCACAAAGGAGTCAGGGATGATCTGTCTATAAGAAATGCAAACTTTTTTGGGGGGAAAAGCTTTTCAGGCGCTTTTCGTTTCCCCAATAAACCCTAAAAGGGGACATATTCAATTCTGGTCATGTGAGTCGGAGCTTTGTCTTGTGTAATTGGCCACTGCATTTATCTAAATGAAGACGGAAAGTGTTTGTTAAGGTCAAAGGAGCCCCTGTGCGCATAATAAACGGATGCGAGACACGACGCCATTGTTCTCCGACAAGGAAAGTGGCAGATATTAACAGAACACACTGGAGTTCCTGTGGAGCCCAAGACGACACGGGGCGGGCACCCATTTAGCCTACTTATCTAAAGTCTCTAATTACTTGGGTTTATTTGATAAACAGAACAAGAGGAATGCAGAAATGGTGCAGCTAGATCCAAGGGGGATTAATTCAAACTCCTCAAAGAGGGAGGGAATGGAGGGAGAGAGAGAGAGAGAGAGAGAGAGAGAGAGAGAAAGAGAGAGAGAGAGAAAGAGAGAGAGAGAGAGAGAGAGAGACAGAGAGAGAGAGAGAGTAAATCCACGCTGAAATATCAAGGTGAAAGTCATCATAGCTTGCGTAGTACAGACCCAGCTCCCAACTCAACTTTGTGAATAGATTAACAGCGATATTTTTTTTATCGCGCGATAAGAGTCTCATGTTAACGCCGTTAACGGCCCAGCACTAGTATATGTGTACTCGATATGCAACGTTTCAAGTTTGCGACTCTCACTTCCACTCCACTTACGCTGTTAGCCTCGTACTTATGGACTATGAGGGTGAACTAGTTTGGTTGCGCACGGCACAAGAATACGCACTAGCAGTAACTCATATCCCATGAGTGAGGGAGTTTTCCTTTACCGTTATCTGTGGCTTAGTTGTGTTGGTTGTGTGGATCGGTATGCCACGGTGTGTTTCGACTTACACCAAAATTTGAGGTATATATATACAGTATATGCACACAACCCAAGAAAAGAACCCAAGAAAAAAGTGTCTTACAATTTCTTTTTTGTGTGATTTTCTATCTATTCGGGCTTAAAAAAATACTTTACAATTTAAATTTCTATGAATGTATTTTTTATTTTAATTTCCCAGCATGTCCACTGTAGAGGACAACAGGACGAGATCCGTGTGAAAATAGAACTGAATTTAGAAAATGAAAACGTGATATTAACCCAAAAACGGTTTGATCAAAACAATACAATTCTGTATCACTCCTCTGTTGCTTGTTGCTTTCAAGGACGACAAAACATATATATTTAGTTCAACAGTGAATTATAAGAACATCCTCTGGATATTTTAGCTCTGATAGTCCTGGAAGCATGTTTTCTTTTTGGTTAAAAAGAGGAACATCTTGCACTTGGTGCACCTCATGTATGTTTTGCCATCGCAGTCCTTGTTTTCCGCATGCAAACCCCTCACATGACACATCACTGGAAAGCCCAGGATCTCCTCTACAGAACACTAGAGGGCCTATAGTAGATGGGGTATATGGGGTCTCTCCAAATACTTAAGGAAGATACAGGAGAACAAAATGTCCACTATAAAGGACATAAATGAATGGGCCGGGTCTCAGGAGGATGTATATATAAGGAATGATCTCATATTCATTACACTTCATATCTGGATTAGGGTCATTTAGTGAAAGTTACGTTTTAGAACGTGCCCAGCAGTGATAACTGTAATGACCGGTGGGTGGTGGCAGGGTTTGGAGTGGGAATTGGGGGAAAACAGTGACTGAGCTTCATCAGATTTGACTGGGATTCCCATTTAGCCACAGTTGTACACCCATCACTCAAAGACAGACACAATTTCTCACCAGAACACTCCACCGGGTCCCTGACACCACACCCACAGCCCTGATGTCTATTCATCTACTTCTCCTTCATCAAGCATCTCGGTCGTCATCACGATTTTCACTTTCCCTCCACAATCTGTTGATCTGTTTGTTATTCATCGTGGTAAAATCACGTTAACTAAGTGGGTTAATGTAAACATTCATGTGAGCCTCAGGCGCTTGGGGGTGGATAGGGATGCCTCCAGGCCGTGTTTTTTATTTCGGCTTCATTTTATTCATTAAAAGGAATTGGTGTCTGGGGGAGGGGGCATTCTTTTTGAGTCTATTAGACTGATTTGAGTCTGTTAGACTGACAGCAAGGTGTTATTGATTGGTTATCACATTATCACACACACATTTCTCATGTATAGTACACCAGCGCAGGGAAACTACCATTGTATAATCATATAAGACCTGTAGTTAACATGTGGGGTTGCGGCGATCTGAAGGAATCCGTTCACTTTTCCTCTTCCCTTATTGTCTCATTTATTAGAACAAGGGCCTCTTTCATGTGAGCAAAGATCGACCTGGGATGGACCATTAATCATTGATGCCAATGCTGAGAAAGCGAGGAATGGCATTCTGCAGGCAATAAAACCCTGAACCAGATTCGACAGTCAGGGGCTTTTACAGGCCTTAAAGGGCCCATATTGTGCAAAACTGCATTTTCTTCACTGTTTTTCACATAAATGATGTAGTACCTAAACACTGTTAAAGTGTCAAAACATATTGTCCCCAGTGCATACAGTACACACACAAAAACTAAATCCATTCCAGTCCCAATCCCTTCTTTTTGTGATGTCATAAAAACAGTATACAGTATATTGTATGTATGTGCATATGTACATAAGTATGTACACACACACACACACACACACACACACACACACACACACACACACATATATATAGACACATTTATGCTGATGTAATGCAGAGTGTTTCAGCTTTTTGAATGCGTCCATTTTTTTAGGGCAACCAATCAGTACAGAGTTCATTTGCATATTTTAGGTGACAGAAGTTTAATTCTAGGGCTAGGGAACTTTGGGAAATGTCAGTGGAAAAATGAATTATTACTGTTCTTAGTTAATACATGCACACACATATCACAAGTGAGACTGAAAGAAAATCTGATATAAAAATGTGGGACCCTTAAACCACATCTTCAGGTCCAAAGCAAATGATCCTGTTTGATTGTTGTTGGAGAAGATTTGGTTTCCTTTTCTTTTTCCTTTTATTATTATTCGTTTTATTTATTTAAGGATCCCTTACCGTTTAGCTCATAAAAATGATTATGCAACAGGAGACAAATAAAACAGACACTAAATAAACATAATAAATAATAATAATGAGTCTAGTCACGTGACCCTCCCATGGCATTGAGCAGGCCATTAAAAAGGCGAGCTGGCCCTTTAAACACTTTTTTTACGACGTCTTGCCTGAGTTGACACTTACATGCACATTGGTGCTCTAATTGGGACTATAAATGATGTGGACCCTCATTCATCAGGCGTCCGTGTTCGGGGTGGTGGGGCTGGGGGGCGGGGGTGCTGATGCAGTAGCAGGCCTGTAATTATGTGACCCAACATGACTCACCCTCAACACCGCACCGCCTACCAACTCCAGTGTAGTGAAAAAAAAAACAATGCAGAAAATAATGCAAAATTAAACCTGTTCACTCATGCGAAGATGGACAGAGGCGTGTATTGCGTTGTAGTGTTTAGGGACCGTCTCTAAACAACTGCTTTTACACAGATGATGTGCCCCTTATAGAAACACACCACACCACAGCACATCACATATTGTAACCATAACCACAAGGCCACCAGCTGTTTGGTTACAGAATCTTGGATTTTTAGAATCACGTCTTATCTCACATGAATAGAATCGATTCTAGTTGATTCTAAGAGCCGATGCTAATAAAATCAAGACATGGTTCCCTTCTCACAAGCTCTTTACAACATTGGCCCCCTTTTCACATTTTTTCTCACATGAAGGTTCAAGTCATCAGTAGCTGTGAACAGATAAATACTGTGCTCAGACGGTTCTCTGTTGGCCCACGGTGCAAGTACTTCCACACCAACCATGTCTAGGAGCACAGCTGGAATAGAAAAGGTTCCTCCAGAAACTATGTTCACAAATGTCTTGGTCTACTGAAGTATTACGAATAAGTCCTCTTCTGGAAGTAAGGGGCTTCTAACCCAAACCCTGAAAAGCAAGTGTGTCCCAATACTTTTGTCCACATATTGTATTTAGTCGTACACGCTCTTTCAGGAGAAGAAGAACTTCGCGACGGTCCCTAACTCTCGCCCGCTCTTCGCTGCCCGGCAGCTCCACACACACTCGCTCGCTCACACACACAGTCGGACGGAGGCTCTCGTGCTCTGAGGACGGGTAGAGTAGGATTGCTGCTGTTCTTGTTGCCCATTTCTCTCTGCGATGAAATTTTGGCTGTAAACGGGAGGACCAGGATTCGCCCCAAAAATGACGGTGGATTTTGAAGACTGCATCAAGGACTCCCCCCGGTTTAGGTGGGTTCACAGTGGTCCTGTCTCGGGGGCGGGGGTGCTTTGGGTGGTCTCGCTGGGTCCGAATGGGTATGTCCGTTATTCTGATCGGTACTAGGAGAGCGCCAGAGGCATGAAGGGCCAGATCAGGTTTTATTATAGGGACTATTTATTCATTATAAGCCTGTCCACTGAGCCGAGAGTCAGGAGGGAATTTTTTCATTTATTTCTGTATGTATCGCCGGTCTGTTGTTGTGTTGACCAGCAGCCTACAGGCTAATTTTCTGTGTGTGTGTGTGTGTGTGTGTGTGTGTGTGTGTGTGTGTGTGTGTGTGTGTGTGTGTGGAGCCCAATCTTCGAGTGAAACAAATGAATGGAGATGAATGGCTGCCTGCCTGGCACTGCAAGCTCTAGAACAACAACCTGTGGTTCAGATATGGACTAATCCTGAATGGAGAAACACAGACTGTCCCTCCAGCCTCAAACCTTCCAACTGTAGCCAGGTTTAGCCTTTTAGAAACGGATAAAAGAACAAGATTTGCTTCTCGCCCACCACCGCCAGTAGCTACTATTCTATAGAACTGCTTTTTCAGTAGATGTACAGGTTTTGTTTAATGGGCTGTCACGGTCAGTCTGATCTGTCTAATTGAATTAGCACAGGTTGGTATGGCTGCATGTGACCTTGATCACAGGTGTAATACTTCTTGTCTCGATTAAGCAACAGTTAGTGTTTCTTCACCAGGTCCCTGAAGGTCAGGGGTGGTCCAAAAACTGTCCACGTGTTCGCGATCCAGTTGTGTTTGTTGGTTTACCTCAGCATCAGTCTTTGTGCGAGCCCAGTTGGACAATAAGATGGTCAGGGACCATCTCATGTTGTTCTTGGAGACTCCTTTTTGGAGAACTCATTGTTTGAGCTGCATGTGTGTACTCAACATCCAGCAAAATTGCACAGATGGAGGCTGAAACCTCTTCAAATGTTTGCTCGTATTGATGAAAAACACAATATTAAACATATGTATGAACTAATGTGTGGTCAACTTAATTGGTCACTTTCATTTTGCTCCATTCCAAACGTGCCGGACCCTCCGAATACCTCTGTCTGAGGTCCGGATATGGAAGGTAAACGTTTCCTCCAGGGTAAACGATGGGGAGCGCTTTGGCCAGATTGGTATGTATGAGTTTAGTCTGTGGAATCCCATTCACTGACAGAGCGGGATGCTCAGAAGTGCACCGTTAAAGGCTCGAATGTCCACCGCAGCTTGGCCGATATTTATACAGCATCCTTGTCGGAAGATTTATTTGGCTTTGGCTGGGGGTCGTAAATCTGGTGGATGAGTTTATTTTGGTCGTGTAGTAAATCTTTGGGAGCAAGATGCCACGCATGCCGGGGGGGACGCTGCACCTACACCGCAACTGTCATAATGGCTTAATATGGGGATTGTCATGAGAAAAATGCGGGATTGATGTAGAATTTATGGGAAACAGTTGCAAAAACTATAGCCCTGCATGCACACAGAGAGATTCAATGCAGATCCGCCTCATTCTCCCATTCAGATGCTCTTAATGGTCTGATAATGTGAACCTGGTGTGCATTAGGTGTGCAGTGTAAGGCACTGTCTTTAACTAAGAGTGCGAAGGTTTTCCCATATAATGTGAGAACACATATGTTGTGTGAATGGAATTTCAGGGCCAACAGCAAAACCTAATAATCTCCTTATTGTGCTTGATATTGATATAAACACTGATATCATTACCATTATTTTTACTGATAATCTGAGCTTTTCTGCATTTTAGAGCAAGTTCACTCTTTAATCCAGAGCAACGGTGTAACTTCTGCCTGGTGCTAGAGCACCTTTAGAGGGCAGTGGTGAGTAATGTTTGTTTATATGAGCTCAAACTACATCATACATATCTTGAGCTCAAATGAATAAGAGTTCTCTTTATCATTACTGATCATTTAGACCTTTTCTTGCGTTTCAAAGCAAGTTCACATTGTAATCCACAGCGAAAGTGTGTCTTCTGCCTGGAACTACAACACTTTTAGAGGGCAGTGGTGAGAAATGTTTGTTTATTTAAGCTCTGCCTATGATTGATGTCTGTTAGGAGCTGGGGAGACTAGTCAGTAGTTGCACACAATGGACAACATATTCGGTTGAAAAGGGCATTTATGAGGGACAATCGAAGTTTCCGCACTTTAATATTTAGCTGGGAACGGCCAGATGAGCAGTGATTCATCGTCTCTGAGAGTGTCTGAGAGGGAAAGGCGATTTTGTGGAATAGTGATGGAATTCTCTATAAGAGTAAAAAAAAAGTAGTGTGGAAATTTTTTGAATGTCGCTTGCATTTAAGTGGCAATTCATCATCAGTTTAAATGTAATGAAAGTGACAATTGCGCTGCCATACTTTTGGCCTAAATGTACGCAGTTCAGATGCTGCCGGCTCCATTCCTGTGCGAGTGCTCCCTCGATAGCGTCCCCGCAGCTGGAGGAGGAAGCTGACACAGCGCGGAGGAACACGGGCTGGGAGGGAACGCTGGGAGTCCCACGCAGGCTGAGCTGAGCTGCACACACTGAGCTGTGGAGGTTAGATAAATAAAGGGAGGCATTCCTCCGCACCCACATCCCCTCCTCAACAAGCAGCTCCCATTACTCCCCACACGTGTGTGTGTGTGTGTGTGTGTGTGTGTGTGTGTGTGTGTGTGTGTGTGTGCTGGAGAGCGAATGGGCTGTCGTGAGAGTGTGTGAGAGCAGGCAACAGATAGGATCTCTGCTCCAAATCAAAGACTTCCAGACTTGCTAGCAGTACCTTAATGGCTGCCATCTGGCCTCGTGTCCCAGTCCTGTGCAGCGCTGAGTGAGAGGTATTTACAGAAACCCCCTCATGTTTATGTGTGAAAGACCACGAGGGTCTTCATCAGACCTTAACTCATCTTTTGCTTTTGGCGCTGTTTTAACCAGGGATGGGTACTTGTGTCTGTGTGTGTGTTTGAATTCTGATGTGTAGTATATAATACAGTATATATGTATGCATATGTTTTACTGTACATATATATATATATATACATCGAAAACCCCCGACATCCATCTAAACATTGTTGTAGCCAAGATCAGCCCCTCTTCCCTCTCTCACTGCAGTGCTAGCCAGTTAGTCAGAGTTCTCCTCCAAGCATGTTGAGCCGAAGAGTGATGTGGCATTAGGCTCAGTTTGATAAGATGCTGAGGCGCTTCATGTGTCTCTGGAGAGGCATGTAATAACCTTCAGAATCTCTCTTTTGTCATTGTAGCAGCTGAACAACAAAATTTAAAGGTGCCATTTAAAAAAAATATAAATATTTCTCTGTGTCTTGGCTGTAGTGGTGGGTGGGGGGGATTGTTGGGGTCTGTGTCTCCGCGTGGTTCCGGGATGGGGGGGGTGCGCGCCAGGCTCCGGGGGGGCGTTGTGTCCGTGTCAGGGTCTGTGCCTCCGCGTGGGTGGTTTAGGTGGGCGGTGGGGGTTCCGTGCTGGAGTCTATTGGGGCTTGCGTACCACTTAATCCCTGATTATAATGTTTCTAGAATGCAGAATATTTCTAGAATATGGCAAGAATGCACATATAAATATGAAAAACTATTATAATATTTCTAGGATTGTTATAAATATGGTGGTAATTAGGGATGATGCACCAATTGCAATTTTCTTGGCCGATTCTGATTACCGATTTTTTTGTAAGTGTGATCGGCCGATATCGATTTTTCCGATACCGATTTTTTCCCCAGATAACAGAAAATTGGAGCTGCTGGGTTTCAACATTTTTAACCGATCAGGCCGATCAGGCCAAAAATCGGCCGTTTCCGATCAGTGGCCGATCAATCGGTGCATCCCTAGTGGTAATGTTTGATGGGGCAGTGCCAGTTGTTGTTGTTGTTGTTTTTATAAATTAGAAACAATCTGATTCCTTTTACAAAACTGACCATGTTGTTACTGATTTAAAAATCTTGTATTTTCAGGTTGGACCATTTTTATTTGTCTGTTTGTCATGACACTGACGGTTGTGAATAAAAAACAGCGATGTATTTGGTGTTGATCAAGTCCTTATTCATGTTGTAATTGTTGTAACTGGGTTATAGGCATCTAGATTTGGAAGTATTCATTGGAAAAATCACAACTTACACTTTTTTATGCACATTTTTACGTGAAAACATGAGCGTATCGGTAACGGGGTACGGGAAGACCAGCAGCTTTGGTTCAGATACCGGTGTTATCCATGGAATCCTTTTTTGGAGCTGAACTTTTTGACCTTTGATGAATTGGTTGCGACTGTTCCGGCTTGAGGCCTGGAAAGAAGATCAAATGAGGTCAGCGGACAGCCTGATATTTATGTGCAGAATTGTGTTATTTATTTAGTCTGGATGGTGAGTCAGTCTAGAGAAAGCCCATAACTTTCAGTTAGTGAAGTTTCCTAACGCCGTTGAAAAGGATCCCAGACCAGAGGAGCGGCTCGAGAGGAGCCTGGTGCATTAGCGGCTCCTTTGTGGAGGTAAAAGCAGCAGAACTGTTATATAACATCCCAGGAGGTGGAGGAGCGAGAGGGAAAAATGGCCTATTATGGGACACGTTGAACCTTTTTCTCATTCTAGACACTAATCTTAATCCACTTCCTTCATGTGTCGCAGCGTAGTGAGCTTGACCGCTGCGGGGGTTCTTTCATGCAATAATGTTGGTGTCATTCAAGCTAAAGCGCGATTAAAACAATTCTCCATTAACGGCACCCAGGCCTGTTTGACTTTTGCCAGCTGCTGGCAAACCTGAAGGAACCGTTTCCTTTTGGGCAGCTTGGTTTTGAATAGTCAGTCCTGTGTCTGGTGGAGCTTCAGCTTTGTTTTGTTCTATAAATCAGATCATAAGAGGGACTTACAAACAGGGAACAGCTGTAAAATTGGGGGATATTAAGGTTTCAAAGGTTAATTGGTTCCAGATGTAGAGAAAATGTACAGAAAATATCAGAATCAGAAAACTTTACTAATCCCGGAGTAAGTTACTTATATTACGATCACACAGAAACACAGAGACGCGTAGAGAAGAACAATATACAATGTAGCATATGTGTCAAAAAATTACTATGAAAATGCTCAATTCTAAAGACACTATAATACATAAAATGCTATGGTCAGTAAGAAAGGTGGATGCAAATGCAATAGATAAATACAGTTAAAAATCTGATCATTTAAGGGCGAATAGATTTACTTCTGATTTACTGGTATGAGCCGGTTATAAACTACTAAAGTAAACCGAGTTTTCCTGTTTAGCTAAAATCCTGAGACATGAGGAGCTCCACCGTCTAGAAGTTCTTTTCAAACTGCTAACTCTGCACTATTGGGAAACACTAACCATTTCTATGATGTCAGCTAACAGTCGCGTACCTGGCTAACATCATGCTGAGCGATGGGGGAGGACCACTCCACCCACCCAGAGAGTGTGAGGCTCTTTTAGACTCCTGGATGGCTGTGGCATCACCGGGGTTTGGCCTTGCGACCTCCTGACCTCCATGGCAAAGGCTTAAGCAGTTGTGCCATTTGTGAGCCCTCATATCTTTTTTACCAGTTTTGTCAATGATTCTTCTATATGACTCTATACAGTCATGGTTTGGGGTGAAGAGCTACAGCATGATCCTATTTGATACGTTTTCTGTGTTAATATCTTGTTTATACCAATAACTGGGTCAGCTGGTGGCCTGGGGGTTAGAGAGTGATCGGATGGTTGTGGGTTTGAATCCCTGTGATCGGATGGTTGTGGGTTTGAATCCCTGTGATCAGATGGTTGTTGGTTTGAAACCCTGTGATCGGATGGTTGTGGGTTTGAATCCCAGGACTGCTAGTTGCACCAACGAGGTACCCTTGAGCAAGGTACCGTCCCCATACACTGCTCCCCTGGGGCCATTGTCGGCTGCCCATTGCTTCACTCGGGTGAACGGGTTAAATACAGTGGACTGCTGTGAGAAATATAGTATATAAACATTAAAAAATAATCATGGTCTCTTAAAAAAAGCTAAGAAATGCGTAAATAAAAGGAGGCTACTCACAAGTTCCACTCTGCCTGGAAGGATTAAAATCATTCTGACCCTCCACTCTTAGAAGTATTCTACAGTTCTTTCATGTTCCTGTTCAAAAAAAGCCCAATGTTAGTCTACATCCCGGCGTATCCTATTGAGTGCAATAACTTGGCTGTATCCCCTCACATTCTCTGTCAGGTCGTAATTCCAGTGCTGAAAGATATAGCACGGAGCAGATTGGAGCCACCTGACCAAATATTATTCATGGTTCCTGTCTAAAGACTGCTGTGTCACCCTCTGGTTCAACCCCCGGTGTGACCTTGCACAATCCATTCCCCCGACTGAAATAGGAAATTACAGTTTGATTACACTGAGAGACTGACTTTCACTCATTCGAGCCCCACGAGACGCATTTATCTCCTTTGGAAAGTAACAAGCCCTGAGTCGCATTGCGGCCGTCTGAAATTGACTGAGACTAATAGGGGTCCCTGATATGGTGGTGATATCACTGTATAGGGCACTGCCTGTAGTATAGCCTGTAAAGACTAATGTATAAGAACTTCTTAACTCTATTATAAAGATAATACTGATGATCGTATTGTGAGGATGAGATATTTTTGCCCTATCCCCTTCTCCTAGGGCCCATGTCTGTTGCAGCGGAAGTGCAAAGAGCCCAGAGCTGCTGGTCCCTCGTACGTGGTGTAGAAACACACTGTGCCACGTGCACCAGGCTGTGGTTTTGCCCAGGCTATTTTAGAGCCATGTGACGATGCGCTTCGACTGTGGCTATATTTGCAGCTCCAGTGACACTCGGACCAATTCTCGCTGAGAGCACACAGTTAGAGAGGCTGCTTGTGGTTGAAACTCAAATACGATCCTCCTATTATAGGTCTTATGAGTCCACAGATGTGAACTCCATCAAACCAGAAGGGAAACATCTACATCTCCAACGGCTTTGATGCTCTTTTTGTAGCTGATATTACAGCCATTCAAGTCAGATTCATCGCAGAGCATTTACATCACAGGGGTGTGAATCTCTACCCTCGCGCCAATTCCGTTCGGTTAGAGCTCTCAAGGACACGGATTAGAGGAATGTAGGCAATCAATCAGGGTTTTATACTTGAAGGTAAGAATTTAGTACGAGCCACAAGACAGAAAAGAGTGCACTGATACTGTCTTGAAAATTGACCGTACAATAACAGTGAATTGAGGTTTCACCTCCAGAGCATCTTCGGAACATCTTCTCCGACTGAAAGTAGTAATTGTTGGAGAAGCCTCGTGCCTCCTTTGTCATTCTGGCTGTCAGACTTGCTTCAGCCCTCTGGACTCCGGAGTAGAGTAGACCCCCCGTCTGCAGCAGCTGCCGGATGTGCGGAGGCCTCCGTGCTCATTGACTCATGATCACGACGTGCAGAAATGGAGGACGCGAGGGACTATAAAGGATGCAGTCCTGTGAACCCAAGGCTCTTCAAGGAAACTGGGCTCTCTCTGCTGACCCAGGGTCATCTGACTGGCAGCCGTTCTGGGTTTAGAGCCTTGAGTAGCTCCCAGACTCTTCGCAGGCTGAATCACGACTGACTTTATAGTCCAAGCCAGTCCTGGAACAGTTAGCTTGAATTGCTGATGTATTACTGCATTATAAATACAGGATGTCTTGCCCGTCAAACAGTGCTTCTACACTGGCGCAAGAAAACCTGCTGAACCGCAAACAAATGCTTTTCCTTTACAGATAAAGCGAACCGCATCCGTGCTGCTCGACGGCAAGGCCAGAGCTGACTGCATCGCTGCTTTCTGATTGGTCGAAATGTCATCACAACATGGAGAAATTGTTCAAGCGCAAAAACGTCAACAGAGACACAAACTAACAACTAGGAAGTTGACGAAGAGTTATCTTTATCTTCAACACTGTGAGAAACGTGAAGGTGATCCAGGACATCACTAACAAGTTATCTGGGTTCGGTTTTACATGACTAAACATATGAGAAACTTTGTTACTAGACTGAGATACACTGGAAAACCAAAGTGCGCTGCAAGTTCTGTACAGTTTAGATACAGCTTGATTCCTGTGTACCTGTGGAAAAGTGCCTAAAGACTCCACTGGCTCCTCTCTGCTCCCACAGCTCATAACCTCTTCTTACTTAAGTCTGAATTAATATATTTTAAGCTTTTTATTTTGCTCCAAATATATATAACCCAGTTGGCCAGAAGTCCAATATAGTGCATGCAAGTCAGCAGATGAAATCTGATCTGAAAGGAGTCCTATCCGAGGAGGTCACATTGGATTCTGTGCTTCTCCTGAGATCCTCCGTCTGGATGGCCTGTTGCAGCTGCCGTAAGCTCGGAGCAGTTTTCCGGCGTGTTCTTGTTGCTTCTGCTCTATTTCATGCTGACCTCCTTCCATTCTGAATCTGTGTCAGCAGGACTCTGTCTCTCCTCCTTGGCTTTTCCTCAGAGTCATATGTTGCTCCGAGGGGGTCTCAGTCAGCCTCAGCAGAACACACAGTCTCCTCTCTGTGTGACTGTGGTCCCCTGAAGCAGTGTGCACTTGCTATTCTCTCATAGCTGAGAGTGTAGAAGGCTTTGCTAAAAATGTTAGACAGTAAGAATTGCATGATATGGGCAACAGATATGATATGATATGGTATGGGTATTATGATTTTACTGCTAGATATTGTTTATGATGCCTTTGACAATATCAAAGGGCTCATATCATCACATTTCTGGACATTAATCTGTCTGTTTCAAATGCTGTGTTCACTCCTGCCATCCGTGCAGCACATTTATGGAAACTAAGCTTCTCAAAAAGCTGGTTATTGTGATATCGCAAGACCAACACATTTAAGTTTATCTCCCTATTCTGGCTACAGCAGTTTAGCCCTGATAAAGATTACGGAACAATAGATTGTGCAGCCCTAAAGACAATGCACATTTAACCCTATATGTCCGGCGCATTCAGATATAATTACACAGTTGTGTCACTATATATAATACACATATTAAAATTGTGAGTTACGACATTTTAATGCATTTTCTCCTTTTTCCATTGGTTTTAATAGGATGAAATGTAGTAAAAATGTTACAAACTGTGAGTTACGCAATTAGTTGTTTTTAGTTACTCATCGATCCTGCTACATATGATTGACATAATTATGTCGTAAACGTGTCATAGCTGGTGTCTCATGAGTTGTCATAACAGATTATGTTCTAATATTATTGTGATACTATCACTGGTAATTCACACAAGAGTCACCATGACGGCTACGAAGTTGTGTTATGACTGTTTATGTCACATGCTAATGCTAATTAAAGTCACGGCATCAAACGGCATGATAACAATTAGCAGTAATGTTAACGTAACACCGTCATATTAATACAAACTTACCGCAGTATGTAACATCTTCCATGACGTGTATTAACATGGTTATGTCCAAGTTATAGCAGAATTCAAATAAAACGTTAAAGTGTGATTAGAAGTATTCAATAATCTATTTGATGCTTAAGATCATGTTGTCCACTGAAGGAATCAAAATCATGCCGTTATTTTTGTCACCGTCAGTTCCATTGGCTCGTGTGGGTTAAAGCACTGCAGAATATTGGAAACACTGTTGCCGCTTTTGTCCTGTGTGTGCAGCTGAATAGGAATGCGTTCATGCCCTTGGAGACGTCCTGCTCCTGCTCCTGCTCCGGTGTTAATGTGCTAATGTAATTCAGCTCTTTGCCTGGTTGCTGAATAGGGGGACACTGGGAACCCGGCGTGAGAGAGGGAAGACCACCTTCCCCTCATCTCGTTAAGGGTGTCACTGAATTCGCCGGCTTTGCTGGACAAGCGCAGAAGGTGACAACAAACAACAGGGATTAAAGTCAGCAGTTTGAACGCTTCCACTAATCTCGGATTAGCCCACATTCTGCTGGCCTGGGGCCAGACTCGCGGCGTCAAGGTGGGCCCGTGACCTGTGCTGCCCAAGGCCTCCATACCTGATCTCTTTTTCCTTCAGCCTTTTCTATAAAGTGGTGATAAAACATCTCACATGTGAACAGGTCAACATCATCAGAGATACGTTTCTGTGGGTTCTGTAGTGTTTTTCATGCTGATCTCAGATCTGTGTGTAGTGTTTCCTGCAGGTACAGTGTTTGTGATG
>JBBPDE010000134.1:2912682-2923121 GCA_037974605.1 Nannopetersius ansorgii
GACGTCATCTAGCCACATTTGGCGACTTTTCGAGCAGACTTTAGCTACTTTCCATTGAAAATAGTTGGCAACACTGCACCCCCCTCTACCAACACCTGCAGGGACAGCGGCAAACACAACTATTTTGCCTTCCTGGGAGAAAACACTGATCTTAAATTGATTGGCTATGAAATGCATTAAACTTAAAGAAAAAAATGGGAGTATGTAGCATAATTCAATTAAAATTTTTATATAGCATCTATCATCAATATACATTATCACGTTATACCAACTTTGAGGTACAAACTGGCTTCCAGTTAGCCTAGCGCTAGTGAAGTAGCCTCCAGTTAGCCTAGTGCTAGTGAAGTAGCCTCCAGTTAGCCTAGCGCTAGTGAAGTAGCCTCCAGTTAGCCTAGCGCTAGTGAAGTAGCCAACAATTCATTCACGAGCCGCAGGACCATCATTGCGCTTAAAGACAGAGTGGCTCAGGACGATGTTGAAGAAAATGAAACTCTTAAATGCGAGGCTACACTTAACAACAATTGATGCTGTCAGTGCCATTTATAAATGAAAGCCTTCGCATGTGAAAGTGGAAAATAGATACGTTTGTCGACAAATCATGAAAATATACACACGAATAGTGAAGATAGCTCTCCTCAGGCTTTAATCTTGTAATCGCTAGTGGCTTGTGTAGTCTTTGAATAGCAGGCTGTGAAAAGTTTTTTTCATAATCATTAGATTATGACCATTTTGCATGAAACCGTTTGTCGAAACATTATTATTATTATTAGTGTTATTCTTATTATTACTATTATTACTATTAGTACTAGTAGTAGAAGTAGTAGTAGAAGTAGAAGAAGTAGTATTGACTAAATATCACCCCCCCACACACACACACACACAAACAGACACCAAAAAATCTGCCTCACATATATTGGCCATAAGTTGACCGTGATTTTTAAATATCGGCATCGCAAAAACCCATATCGAGCGACCTCTAGTGTATATATACTACTATATACAGTATATAGACAGACAGACAGATAGAGAGACAGACAGATAGACCTACAAGTTCTCTGTGTAAAAGACCCCCAGTTGGATCACTTGTGAGGACATGGAAGGACCCCAGCACTGCCTAGACAAGGCAGTCCCTCAAAACTCAGAGTAAGAAAGAGACTTGTGTCACTAAGTTAGCTTAGCAATTCTCATTCTAGAGGTGCAGCTGGCAGTAATAGGCATAAATAAAACAGTTT
The DNA here is from genome assembly GCA_037974605.1 of Nannopetersius ansorgii. Lineage (NCBI taxonomy): Eukaryota > Metazoa > Chordata > Actinopteri > Characiformes > Alestidae > Nannopetersius > Nannopetersius ansorgii. The sequence continues at coordinate 2,913,915 of JBBPDE010000134.1, forward strand.
GAAACAACAAAGCTGTGTTTACATGATCTGAATTATACAGTGGTTTATCAGCAGAGTTACTGGCGAGGTGTTGTAAAAGTATGGCCCTTTGTTGCAGCTGATTCACAGTCTGCTGCCAGTAAACAGCATTGAGTCATACTGTCTGGTGATACATATCCAGCAACTGGTGCTGTAAATCTCTGGGGTAAGGGCCACGGTGAGGTCAGGTTACACCCTGTCTGGAGGGATGCTGTTTTACCTATGCACACGATGTCCATGAAGCCATACATGCCGTAGCAGATTTGGAAGAGCAGGTCCTGCCGCTGCCATTTGGCCGAGGGGCTGAGAGAGGACCACACAAGCCAGGAGATGCTGGCGATGAGGAAGAGCGAGCCCAGGATGATGGCCGCAATCTGGACCTTCTCGATTACTGTCAGAGAGATGGCCTGCCACTGAAACAAGACACACAGAGTGGCAGGGTGTCAGTGCTACCAGTAATAACAGCTAATCTGCACATAATAGTGATATTCGAGTATAAACAAACAATAAATACACACATAGATATATTAACAAATAAGCAATTACTGACACAGTGTTACGTTTCACATATGCTGTCCTGTGTGCTTCATGCTTTTGGCACTTTTTCACTGGCTCAAAGAACCACGCTGTACCACAATCAGATGTTTCTCCATTACAAATATAAAGTGACCGAAAGCCGAGCCGAACCCAAGCCGAGCAGAGCTTTCTGATTGGTCGAAATGTCATCACAACAGGGAAAGAGAACAACGGGAACTCGACGAAGCACAAGCACGACTGTCTGTTTGGGCTGAAGGTACATTTCAGTGAAAGTTGTCTGCAATCCTAACACATTTATCTTTAACTCTGTGAGAAACACGTTATCTGGGTTAGGTTTTCTTCTCACAATTAAAGAATGCCAAGAAAAACAATTAAACCAAGACTATAAATAATAAAAGATTACATCATCAAGAGCAGCTCTGACAGAAAATCTCACGGTTCGACCCCATGGACGTGGTTTTGGCACGATGACCAGCCATAAACTGTGGGCAAAGAATCACACTGCTTATGTGTTAGAAACTCTGAGATCTGGACTGGCTTGGAGTTGCAGTACGCCTTGATTTTCCAGTGGATCTCAGTCCAGTAACGGAGTTTCTGACACATTAGGTACAGCGCGTACAGCACAGTTTAGGTACAGCACAGTTCCTGTAAGCCTATGAAAACTGCCTATACAAGGAGTTGATAAGCACTGGAGATATGAGGTTAACAAGTAGTGGCTACCAATAGCCACCGATAAATAATGTGCAAACTGCACCACACACTTGTCTCAAACTTGTCTCAAAAGCAATCATAGATAGATACTTTCTGAGACTTTCTCATTGACATTATATGATCCACTGATTCCATCTATTAAAAGTATGTAGTCTTTAGCTATGCAACTTTTGGCCAGTTTTATAGATATACATACACAGTGACAGATTAAGGAAAACTATATGGCCAGTCACTTCATTAGGTAATGTACTAATGTACACTGTTCACTAGGTCAGTGGTCAGGACCGCCACAGGACCACCAGTGAACAGGTATTATTTGGGTGGTGGCTCACATTCTCAGCACAGCAGAGACACCAACATAGTAGCAGCATCAGGGCTGTCGCTGCTGATGTTATTATTCATTTATTATATAAGCAGATGTTTCATTTTACCACCTAATGAAGTGTTGAGAAGGTACACCTAGTGAAGTGGCTTGTCACTGTATTTAATGAGCAAACACTGATAAGCCTATAATAGGTGGGAACAAACTGAGGAGAGCAAATTGCTCACGAAGGCTCATCAAGTGTAAGTTAACATGAAATGCGATGTTAACTTACACAAAATTCAATTCATTTGTATAGAGGTGTATGACTTTTGTGTGGAGAATGCAGTAGAATAAATATTCTCCATTGAAAGTGAAATTTCAGAGGAGTGAAAGCACCAGAAGTCCAGGTTTTGGATGAAGATGGCAAGAGGAAAAGATCTAAGTGACTTTGAAAGAGGGTTCTTTATTGGGGCCCGGATGGAAGGAGCTTCAATCACAAATGGAACTTTTCCGCTGGGACAAGAAACTGCGCAGTACTGTGAACAAAGGTTTTTGGTTTTTCCCTTATAAATGAAGCGACCCGCATCAGAGCCGTACACACAGAGCTGATTGACAGCGAGGCCAAACGTGGGCTGCAGCCGATCTTTCTGCATCAGTGCGTTCTAATTGGTAGAAATGTCATCACAACATGGAAAGACGCCATTAATGGAGACAAAAACTAACAGCTTCGGAAGTCAATGAAGTACAAGCACTACTGTCTGTTTGGGTTGAAGAATAAGTTCAGTGGGGGTTTTCTATGACACTAACAAATGTGTCTTTAGCACTGTGAGAAATGTGAAGGCGGTGTGGTCTAGTGGGTAGGATAGTTGCCTCTGGACCAAGAGGTAATTGGTTTGAATCCTACCTTCAGCACCAACGCTGGGTTCACTCTTAACCCCAAGTTGCTCCAGTTGGGGAATGAAAGTCGCTTTGGATAAAAAATCGTCTGCTAAATGCTGTAAATGTGAAGGTGTATGAGGACATCATGAGTGAATTAGCTGGGTTAGGTTTTCACCACACCGACAAAGAACGGCAACATAAAACACTCAGAAGAGTTTATAAATAATAAAGGACAACAGTGTCAAGAGCGGCTCTGAAAGCATGTACGACGGCCAACCATGTACTTAATCAAGGTCATTGTTACATCTTTTCATAAAACTATAGTGCCTTTTACACTTTACTGTCAAAAGTCAGAGTGAATTAGATTCACAAGCAAACAAAGTCATTGTTAAATAAAGTTTTACATAAGGTCTGTTTAATTGCAATTTTTAATGTTTCTTAGTCAAGATTTGCTGATTCAGAAAATCACATCAGTTTTTCTACCTTCAATGGTTCTAGAGATAAACTGAATTTGTTGTAATACTACTATTATTTTCATATTAGTCAATAGGACAGTTGGTAACCCTGTACAACAAACGAACAACATATCCATATGCAAAAAGTTACAAAAGACCTTCAGCCGAGCCGCCGAGTTTCGTTTTTTCTAAAAATGACATTTGAAGCTACGTGAAAATAAACGTTACCACGGAAACTGCCGAGATTGTATTAGAAACATTACAAAACGTAATCGAACAAATTTTTGTTGCCTGGTGTTATAGACACACAGAGCCATTTCTGTCGGTTGTACATTGTAAGCAAATTTAACTAAAAAAGGTATTTGCTTATCGTCCCGGACCTAATCTAGAAATCAGATTTGGACCTTTGAATAGAAAGTTTGAGAACCCCTGGTTCAGGTACAGCACGGTTCCTGTACACCTGTAGAAAAGTGCCTAAAGACCGATTACCTGGTCAATGTTTAAATAAGAACATTGCCTAAAGCAACTGCATTTAGATCTGTGAGAAAGATGTCAGTAAACAGGGCTGCATGTTTTGCTCTAAAGTGCTCATCCGGTGAGTGAGGTGCTCCTGCATTAGTGCGATGTAAGAACAGCTGCTCCTCAGGTGACTGAGAATGTCAGTGCAGGACGTGATCAGACTGTGTCAGCAAGGACAGTCCGACCACAACTACACAGCGAGGAATATTATAGTAGGACAAGCGGGCGAGTGTTGGGCTGCAAGCTCGGACCCCTACAGTGATGTACATTATGCTGTGGGGGGCATTTTGCAGACCTGGATTGGGTCCAAATGCACCCAGAGTGGGATCTACATATTAATGTGACTGACCACCTGTGTACTACAGGCACTTTTCCACAGGCTTACAAGGAACATGCTGTACTCAAACCATACTGTGATGAGACAGAATTTGGAGCACGCTTTGATTTTCCAGTGTATCTCAGTCCGGTGACGGAGTTTCTGATGCGCCAGTAGTGCAATTCTTTCCCCACAGTTTATGGCCAGTTTTCCCAAAACCGCGTCCATGGAGTCGAACCGGACGAAAGTTTTTAGCTGCTTTTGACATCGTGGTCTTTTATTATTTACAGTCTTGTTTGAGTGTAATTTTCTCTCTGAATTATGCAACTGTGATGAAAACCTAACGCAGCTAACTAGTGATGTCCTGCTACACCTTCGCATAAATGTGACATTTACCTTCAGTGCGAACAGACAGTTGTGGTTCTACTCTGTTGATGTCCCAGTTGTTAGTTTGTACATCTTTCCTGCGGCCGGTTTTTAGCCCTGCCGTCAAGCAGCTCGGATTCGGGTCTCTTAGTTTGTAACGGAAAAACACTGATTTGCGGTTCGGTGTAGATCCTTATGAAAAAGTGGCATTTGATAAAATCACACCCATAATGGACAACGAATGGCTTGATCAATGCAAACGTTATGTAAACCACATGGTGCGGCCCTTTGCAGTCACCAGACCTTAACTTTATTTTGGAGAGGGCAAAACTGCAAGTTAATTTTTTGCACAATGGGATGCAAAAGACATTTTGACGCTCTAGTCTAAGAACATTCCCAGTGTATTCAGAATTTGTTCACTTAACACTTAAGCATCACAAGAAAAATGCCAGCTATTGTGCATATTACAGTGTCTAGATCGTAGTATAAGCTGGTGATGTTCCTTCCAGCCTCAATTTTTAGCCTTTCGCTTTGGCTGATCAGTTCCCACATCTTCCAATTACAAGAATGACTGTGATTAATCAGCATGTTTGACCCAACAAAATTAAACGTCTCTCTCTAGACTCTAGCTCATTCACTCGTGAAGCAATTTATTACAGTCCCAAATTGAGGTCAGATTTAAATTCAAATTTTTCAAAATCCAAATATATAGTTTGATTATGTCACAAAATGTGACACATATATCTATCCATATTTCAGTTACACCAATGTTTGGTGGGTGAAAATACAATGTAAAATTGTGAAATGAATGTAATGAATGTAAAGGCAGCCTGTGTGTGTTGGCTGCCAGGTCTTTCCTTCGTACAGAGTTTTATTCAGCGGCTGGTATTAATGCTGGAAGTTGTGCGTGACCTAATGCTTGTACTTATGAGTCACATTGTCCTAATTGCTGGGCTTGTGGTTAATTACTGGCCTGGTTTCAGTCGAGTGAAAAATAAACCCTTACTCGCTTCCCCCGCTGCCTTTGACTCAGCAAATCTATAAATGCTTGTGATAAGAACGCTTTGAAAAAAACACATTTGAATATTAGTCATGAACTGCAAATGGTTATCTGGAAACAGAGCCGTCCTTCAAAGACGATCAATCACACGGGATGGATTTCCATGGAAGGGAAGTGAAGGTGGGCCTTGTTTTCCTCACTTTGTTTTGCTGTTTCTTTACCTGCAGTGGGTTTTTGGTGCTGATAGCCAGCACTTGGTATTTGAAGTAGCAGAGTTCGCAGCTCCAGGAGCCTCTCTCGCTGATCCAGCGAATCAGGCAGGGCTGATGGGTGCAGCGCACTGAGCCGTCACAGCGGCACGGGCTCAACAGCTCCCCCTGTTGGACACAAGGCAAACACAAAAACAATCCCAGTTATTCCTTAGACCAGCGGTTCTCAACCTTTTCTCCTTGAAGCCCCCCTTGCCTGCATCCAAGACAAGCCAGGGCCCCCCAACCCCAACCCCTACCCGCACATACTCACAAAAAGAATGAAATTATTAATTACAGACTTTTATTTGCAAAAAATAAACAGCAGTTGTAGGTTTTTGTTCTTATACTCTTATACACACACACACTTTTACGTTTCTCAGGCATTGGGATTTCATGAATTTAATTTTGGTAATCTCAGTGCAGACCACATTTTTTTGCACACCCTGTGATCTCTCGTGCCCCCTAAGGGTCCAGACCCCAGGTTTGGAACCACTGCCTTAGACCACTGACCACTTCTGCTTGTTTAGTATATACCGGTCATATAATAGCCTATTACTCAACAATAAATGGAAACATCAAATTACTGTCATTGATCTGATGTCACGATGGATTTTATCAGTGTTCTCACATTTATATTTTTATGTTTATTATATTTATTAATCAAATTCTCTCATGTAAGCTGTTCGTTTGAGTACAAGATGTGTGTATTCATTAGATCCTGCTGGTGTGAGTTTGGTTTGCCCTGTAGATTCTGTCTTATATTCAATTAGCAAAATCCATTTTATTGAGAATAATTTTCAAAAAGAGTAGTCCCTAATTTGAATCTAAACATACAATTGATAACACTGCAGTCCCTCATATGATCCTGTGTTGGTGCTACAGTGTGAAGATGTCAGTAGTTTTGCATGTAGTAAACTCACTAAGGCAAGCTGTCAATACCACTAATATAGCAAAGCCATACAAAATACTAGGAAGCAATTTACATCAAGTATTAAGAGTTGCAGAGGGAATTCCAGAAATGACGAAATCTTTAACAATTGAAGTGCTAAGATGCAAAGCATCACACAGAATGTTTTGATGCTCTGTTTCAGAGGAACCTGCTGAGTCAGGGTTGCACACAGTAGTGGTGACAGGAACCTGAATTTAAAGCCTGTAAAAGCTACCACACAGAAAGTTATTAAAGGAAATGGTAACAAGTATACTGCCTGATGCCCGAAGCGATGCTTTATGAGTGTTTTGGCCTTTTTAAATCCATTCATGGTGGACGGATGTAGAGTGTTGTAAAACAAAAGAGTACTCAAAACTTATTCGCTTCAGATATACCACTATTTCACCATCATCAACATTACATATAAAAACTCAATTATCGTTTTTGGTTATAAATAAAATTACTATATTACAAAAATTTCTCTCCAAATTTTTTTTGTTTCCTGAGCTTCCAGAGAGATATAATGAAGAAAGACCATCCATCCTCTACCCCTTATTCCTGCATTCAGGGTCGGGGGGGAGCTGGAGCCTATCTCAGCTGCAATGGGCGAAGGCGGGGTACACCCTGGACAATCGGCAGCATGTCGCAGGGCCACATATAGGGACAGACGACCATTCACGCTCACATTCACACCTACGGGCAATTTAGAGCTCAATTCACCTGTTCCCCAAAGCACACATGTTTTTGGCTGTGGGAGGAAACCGGAGTCCCTGGAGGAAACCCACGCGGTCACGAGGAGAACATGCAAACTCCACACAGAAAGACCCTGCGCCCAACCCGGGACTCAAACCCAGGACCTTCTCGCTGTGAAGCAACAGTGCTAACCCCTGCGCCACCATTAGCCAAATACTATAAATGTCTGGTCAACAAATGTCTGGAGTGTAGAGCGTCACTCCCATTCCTTCTACATTCGTAATCATTTCAAAATGCCACTTATGTTAGAATGCATTAATGCTGCCTATTTCAGAATGGATCAGTCAGGTGCCAAATTAGTGTCAATTCCCAATATATCCCAACTACTAAAGGCTTTTATGGTTAGCTCACGAGTCTAAAATATTGTCAGTTATTTGTATTATAATGTATTCGGACCACGACAAGATGGTAATTACTGTTACTGCGCTTCACATCCCATTGCAATACATTCTTAATCTGTATTTTTGTATTTGATGGATCTGCTGACAACGACATTTCCGTACTAGTCCGAGGCTGCCTGGCTCTATTGGAGTGTAGAGGAATGCTTGGACATTTAGAGCAAATACTGATCCAAGACCATTTCCCTGTACCAAGACCGCAACCACAAACATAACAAAAGAATGTCTCAGGTCAGCGTAAAAATATAGTGTATATCTTCCACACAGTAGTATAACGCTGTCAAGCCTCCCAGCTTGGCTTTTATAGTGTGTGAGATTAGGATTTTCTGCGTTAGCCTGCAGCTAAAGAACATCTGTTCCATTCAGACTCAGGCATGCTATACACACTTAGCAGCAGGACTCAGGTACAAAAGCATCAACCAGGAGGTTCTCTGCTTCACATCCAGCTGTGTTTGCTGCTGGTGCTGAGCTTCTGAGGCATCTGTTACCTGATGTTAATGGAACAATTTAGAAGGAAAAAAATCTAATTAAAATGCTTTCGATCTGCCACAAGTAGACACAAAGGTCGCTTCTTTAGTTTTGCGATTGCTATGAAGGTAATGTAGGCATATAATGGAATCACATGCAAACTTCAGGCCTAAATTCTCACACTTTTCTCAATCCACATCAAATTATGTGGTAATTATATAGTAATATGAAATGCTTATGTGGTTTCTGGCACAGTGAGACTCACATTACTCTGTAAAATTGGACAATAGCATGTCACACAGCTACAAATAATAGAAACTATCATGCAGAAAATTAAAGTTGTTAATTTTCACAAAATCAGAAACCAAACAAGCAGGTCTAAGCTATTAGATTCAAATTTGATACTTAATTCAATGCTGAGATTAAGTTATTTATTTCTGTCATGGCCGAGGGGGCTAGCCCTCGACCATGAGCTCGCTCGGGGCATGGACCAGAACGGAGACCAGGATTCCATGCTAGTGACTTTATTCAAAACAAAAAACAACATAAACAGGCACGAGGGCCACCAGGGTACATGAACCAGAAACAGGATAAACAAGAAGCCTAAATGAGGTGATGGACAGATGGTGTGTGACACACCAAACAGAACCTAAATACAGAACCTAATCAGACACAAAACACAAGACAGGTGGAACCTAAGAAACACGTGACACATGAACAGAAAACAGATGAAACCAAGACACGTGACAACAGAACCAAACAGACAAGAACGTCAAAATAAAAGACCTGAAAAACCTGAGCAGTACCAGAACTGAAAAACAATAGAAAAGCAGTGGCCCTCACCGGCCACTGGCCGTTCTGTGACAATTTCTGTATTTATGTTGTGAGATTCGGTGGTGAAATTAATGGACCTTTATTGGACCAGAAACAGAATTTATATATCAGTTGTGATTAAATGATTGACCCAAATTGCCTGGTGATTCAGCACTGAGATTTATAGTCACTATATTAAACTAATATTGGTCTTTGTTTCTTTTTCAAAGTTGAATCATAAAATTATGATACTTTGAGTGCTTGAAAATGTAAATCAAGGTTGATATCAGGAGTATACTGCAATGTTGAGGTGGGCTCAGCGTTGATATTAGTGCATTAGACCTAATGTAGACATTGAGCTATTAGATTCAATGTTGATAATTTATTTAAATCAATGTTGATATTAAATTACTCATTTCAGTATTTATGTTGAGATTCTGTGTTGACATTAGGGTAGTTTATGTCGATGTTTTAAGTGATGATTTAACATT
>JBBPDE010000134.1:2923221-2937353 GCA_037974605.1 Nannopetersius ansorgii
CTGGGAATAGACATTTTCCATTGAAAAGGAAAGGGTAGTCCAAGACTAGGCTTAATCCCTGTCTGGGAAACCAGCCCTATATGTATAAATGTATTTGGTTGTATATATATTTTTTAATTGCACCTTTCGTATTTAATGTTACATGTGTGCACCTGGGGTTTGAGAGCATTGTAATTTCAATTCTCTGTATGTCTGGTTCGTATGGCAGATTTGACAATAAAGATGACTTTGACTTTGTCTTGAGCCAGTCCTTATTTCTTTACATTTTGCTTTGAATCACCTTGTTGGTGCATAAATATTATTTTTTCTAAAATTGTCTAAAACTACAAGAAACCCAAATAAAGCAGTCGCAACCACTCAGCATTCAGCACCACCAGTATACTGATCACCGCCTGATCATCTGGAATCACCTGCTCCTGTTTCTTCAGGACTTAAACTCTGCTTGAATGATCCATACGTAGGTCACTGTGTGTCTAAACAAACAAAAATCATCCTCTGAAGCTGGTCAGGTTTAGGGTCTGGACTGTAAATGAGAGAGTTTTGAATTTCCTTCAAGAAGCCTGGAGAACTGCATTAAAAATACAAAAAAGTCTGGATCTTTGGAAGTAAAATATGAATAAATGAGGGGTGACTCAAGACCTTAGCACAGCACTTTATATTACAGAGATTTTCCCGATCGTGTTAGTATGTGTTAATTCCATTCTTATGACTAGTGAACGTCAACTAAGGAACAATTGATTTGAAATGTATATTATACAGGATTTATAATGAGCGCTAATTTACAAATCCAGAGAGAATCTGAGCGTTACACTGCTGTTCACTGTAGTCACTCTCCCTCACCGGCAGATTGTAAATAGTAAGACAGACTTTAGGCTATTTCCGAATTAGCCCAGAGACTTCACACCTCATCTGCTACAGTACTGTGCAAAAGTCTTACACACCTGTGAAAATACAACTGTTTAGACGGGCACGGAGTGTTTTATCACCTTAATATTAATAGCCATACTAAATACAACTAAAACCAATAAGTACAAATAATACTCTATAGTAGTTAGTGAACTTATGTTCAGTACTTCAGTGTGTTTCTTGTTTAAATACAGTATTACAGTAGTTTGACTCGATCAGCCCCTTATTAAAGTAAATCAGGAGCTGCTGATGGAGTTTCACCATCCAAACAATGGAGGAACCGAGAAGAAATCTGGAGCCGGAGCATTGGTCTCCTCACCAGTGTTGATATTTTTACTGCTTTCTTGTTTGTTAGATTTTTTCTAATGTCCTATTTGCTAGCAGAAAGACACTTGATCACACGCTAAGAAAAATGGCTTTAAAGAATTTGTATAGATGTCTAGGACTTTTGCACAGGCCTGTGTATCTGTGTGGACGGGTGGTTGGCATTGTCAGAAAACGGAGGAAACTGCTTATGTTATGACTGCAAAGACACAGACGAGAACAAGTCGCTTTGGATAAAGGCGTCTGATAAATGCCGTAAATGTAATGTAATATGAAAAATATCTAAATAAAAAATCTGTGGAAAAAAACATGGAAATGCTCTCTGCTGTACTGTAGTAAGTAACACAGCAGAGTGAAATCTACCAACACAAATGGTAGTTTGGAGTATGTCATTGCACTAATATTAAGAAATTAAAAGTAATATTGCACATGCATTTGTTGGGAAATTTCAGACCCAGTTACCGGTCACCACCATTGCGGGTTCAAATCCTGGGCCAGGTGGCCAAAGACCTCGCTATATGGAGTCTGTATGTTGTGTAACGTTTCCATTTATAACACATGAACAGCCTACACCGCAGCACACAGTGTGAAGAGTGTGAAATTCTTTCTCCGCATTTAACCCATTCACCAAGTGAAGCAGTGGCAGCCAGGGAGCAGAGTGAGTGAATGGTACCTTGCTCAGTGGTAGTCCTGGGACTCAAACCCATCGTCTTTTCTTGTCTTCTGCTTAGTGAGTCCTGGGATAAACTCCAGTCCCACCACAACACCCTGGTCAGGATGAGCAGCTTAGAAAATGAATGAACTACTGTTTCAACACAAAGAAAATGCCCCATTTATTAGTAGAAAATGCCGATACTCCTTGTAGTCAAAACTGAAGACCTGTCAAGGGGAGATGCTGTACAGTCTGTTCAGCACAGATCATGAGGTCATTAATAAAGTAAATTGTCCCCTTACAGTCACATATGAAAACACCACAGCATACAGATGAGAAATTCTTTCTCTGTGTTTAACCCATTCACCAAGTGTAGCAGGGGGCTGCCACCAATGAGGGACCCCCGGGGAGCAGTGTGTGGGGATGGTATCTTGCTCAAATGTTCCTCAGTGAGAACACAAGCAGTTGGGATTCAAACACACAAGCTTCTGATTGCAGGGGCAAGGTCCTAACCACACAGGCTATGATGAGCTAGACTGTGATTGCATAGAAGTCCGTAAAGCAGTTATGTTATTCATGAGGTCACGGTCAATGCATGTGACCAAAGGCATGGAAACTTGAGCCCTTGACAATTGGGGTGATGTGGGGTGGGTCTAAGTAGGCCTAATTAGCAAAAGGCCAGTATTTTGGATTGTAGTAACACTGAGTGAGTGACTTACTGCAGTTTTCATTCCTACCCTTAAAAAATGAAGGTAAAGAAAACCTGTGTCCAAACTTGGGATCGGTTGTATGTTGGAGCCTATGTGCAAAAGCCGCCACAAGAGGGCAGCATATTCAAGCATAAAAGTCAAAGACCCTATTTGTCTGGCTAAGCAGGCCTCGGTCCATGTTACTGGGACCTCTAGACCTGTTGATAAACAGCATCCAGGTCTTTATTAAGCTCATACAGACTAGTCAACAGCTTTTAGGATACAGTACAACTTACTGTGAGCTACAAAAAATCAACACTTCACTTTCGGCAGCCGTTTCAGACACCACCAGGGTTTGGTTTTTACAAATCGGTGGCGAGGACTGACCTCATATATTTAACATAAAAAACGAGTCTAGTAATTTTTATAGATGACAGTAAGTCATATTGTGTCCTAAATCACACCCACATGTCTTTTCCCCCTCGTCGAGGAGCTGGATGTGGTTTTGAGCAGGCTGAGGTTAAACCGAGCGCATTACAGCAGGGAGATCACCAAACTGCGCTGTGTACGGGCCCTCCAGGACCAGAGACCCCTGATCTAAATATAATCTCTTTCCCACGGTTAAAGCAACACGGCTAGTGTCCCCAGCAGAGCTTGCTATCATAAAAAAAAAAGTTGATTTACAAGATGAGTCACCTGCAGGTTTTGAATTTCTCAGATGCCATAAGGCTTCAGTGACAGTGTGTGTGTGTGTGGGGGGGGGGGTGTTATGCAATTCAACTGTATTCATGTAGTTTTATGCGACAGCCTGAACATCTCATGATTTTTCTAAATAAAGGGAACATGTCCTCTGTATACTTTATTGCAGTGCACCATTTATTTATTTGAGTTTTGCATTGTGTGGGGAAAAAGTAAAATACAATAGTATGTGTCCTCTCTGGCATTACATGTTATTATGTTTGTAAATATGAAATCAGAATACCTTCGACCGATTAGAGAAAAGTGGTGTGGTGGTCCTCAATCCTGGTCATGGTTTTCCTGCACATCCCAACTGATCCCACAGATACAGCTAATTCAGTGCATTAACAAACATCATGACGAAGTGTAATATGAACTGATATTTGAACTGAATTATTTGATATGAACTTGATTTAGCAGAAGAACAAAGGAAGACTACACCGTGCAGGGCGAGGATTACTCCAGTGGGTTTTTCACAATACAGAAATTCTCAATTTAGCAAGGAACCTTGAGCCCAAAGTCAAATGTGTTCAAGAAAAATAGCAGAGGGACTTTCCTGTTGGGCAATCCTCAACTTTGAACTGAAGTTATCTGGCTAACTGAAAAATCGGTCAAATTCTGATACTGGACTTCCAGAGTTTAAAATGAGGCACATTCCAGCTCCAAACATTTTGCTCCAGGATGTTTTAATGGGAAAAATCAGTTTCAAAAATACAAGGCAAAGTCCAGGAAAAGGTGGTGCAGGTGTGTACGGAGTTCCATAAATTAAATAACTAGTAAACGGCCACTGCGACATTTTGAGTAAGGAGAAATATCTTGTCAAAACTTTGCCATAATACCAGTAATATAGTGAGTGAGACTTCAGTGCATTCTTAGTGTACGAGAGTTAGGAACAGATGCATCCACTCAGGTGCCGAGAACTAAAAATCAGGTCTGATTGCTGGAAGTGGGCCTGGATTTGAGTAAAGAGAGTTAAGACTGAGCGTCAATGAAGTTGCTAAAGGCCGGCAAAGTATAGACTAGCAAACAAACACTGATTAGGAAAGGCATGATGAACCAGTACATAACACATAAAAAGTAACATTTATGGAAACAAATTGGCATCTAACAAACCAAAAAGTTGGCAACCTTAATGAAACAAAAAGGAGGGTGCAAAACTCAAATAGCACGATTCGATGTAAAATTATAATTTGGCAAAAGACAAGAATAGAATAGAAGCACTGAAGAAAAGGATGAAGACACAGCTTCCTACTGAACGCAAGGGACCCTTTATCCGGATTCTTGAAATGCTTTCTACTCCTCACAAATACATGGGATGTAAAATTTGGCAAAACACTGAAAGGAAGTCATTCTAAAGAACTTCAGGTCAGAACCGATTACGCAGGACTTTCACAAATGAGGCAAAAGTGAGACAAGCTGAAATAAATGAACCGCCGCGACAACAGCCAGTGCTGGAAAAAGTTAAAGCACATGGAAACCTAAAGAAGACAATTCCCTTAAAAGAAAACAAAACAAAAAAACAAACACAAAAGTAATACAGATACGTACAAAAAAAAAGGATTAAAATTCCAGTGCGGGCCGTACCTTGACCAGAGGCTAGCTTCAGGTTAACCAGGGGAAGGTGTGAACAGGTGAAGTGTGCGAGCGAAACCAACCCCGTCACTGAAACAAGTATATACACAACATCAGGGCTGCAGTCCGCTGGCAGAGGGAATCGCTCTGTCTGCATGGCTCAGTTACACAAGGTTCTTAAATATTCACGCTTGAAAGCTAATTTTCTAAGCTAAACCCACCCCGAATACATCGCAGCTCACCAAGACACGTCTCAAAAGCACAGCAAAGTTCATGGTGTGTTTGCTCATAACCAGTCCAGAGAGGATCGGTGGCCCTCAGAACACAGAACGTTACTCCACGGAACTGAGCGCGACTAACTCATTGACCCACAAACGAACGGCTTCACCAACGCTAGGTACCGAAACGGTGTAGAGATTTACAGAGTAATGGTAAAATTAAGGGGAGCATTGCGTGGACTGAGGATCTGCCGTGTGGGGAGCCATTTCTATTTAGAATGATAGAACAGCTGTAGTTTATGACCACATGCATGCAGATTTCAGTGCCTTTACACCGCCGATTCTCAATATTGCATACATAGCCCGGGACACGTTTCTCAAATCAAGGACGGGGTAGTGCCGCGAGGGCAGAACCGACCGCATTACAGACATCAACGTCATCCTATCATACATGAGACATCCAGCTACTGCTTTGCAGAGCGTGACCCCTGTGCTCGCCTTTAGAGGAAAGAGACAAAAAAAATGACCAGATCCTATGGAAACATTTGCTTTTCTTACTTTTTTTTTTTTCCTCTGGCACCTTCAAAGACACTTCGAACCATTCAAATTAGGGTGGGGGGTGAATTGAGTCCAGCATGCCAATGTGCGCTTTCTCTGCTTTAGTCGTTTGGGTTTGAAGTCCGTGCTGAAAGTCCAAGAGCCTCTAGGTATGCTCCGTTCTATGCGTGTGTAAAGGGAATTGGAATCACTTGTCTACGCTACTGCATTGTGGGACGGGAGCAGGCCGGGAGACTATAAGAAAGCGCTGGGGTTCGCCCGGGGGTCTTTCTGGTTCCTGTAGCGCATGGCCAGCCAAACTCCTAAAATCTGAAAGAAAAGAAAAAAACCTTTAGAAAACAAGTGTTTCTTTCAAATAAAACAAAAACTGGTTCTAATGATATACAACAGCAACAATCATACTGTAACATCTGAGTTTGCATTTAAAATGCAACATCAGGGTAGTCAGAAAAATTGACTGAATCAGTTCATTCTTCTTATGGTCTGTAAAAACCTTTGCTACAGACTCTGTGGGCCACAAGGTTAAAAAACCCTGTTCTACAGCATTGCTTAAAGAACATGTTGTGGGACTTTTCATTCATAATAGTGTATAATAGTGTAAAACCAGTGGTTAAATGATTGCAGTGCTTGTTAGTGCTTTCAAACATTTTTAAAAAACATGTTTTTAACAAAATATATTTTATCTTGTATGAACAATATTACACAGTCATGCATTCGCATTCCTATCCTTTGCTAAATTTCATTTGACAAGTCATGCATTCAGGCCAAAGGTAGCGCAACAGGGATGTTTAGAAAGAAGTGCTCTATTTAACAGACCTTCGGCTGCTTTTCTAAGAACACAGCATCACATGAATGTCTGAAATTGAATTCAGCCAGACGGACGCTGCTGCCAGAATCTAGTCTCTGAAAAGTGGCCTTGGAGCAGAAAATACATCATCCATGTGGAGCTGGTGACCAAGAACATTTGGTTTTGGTGTGTCTGGTTCACAGCTCCAGCAGGGGATTATTCAGTGAAGCCATGGATATTCCCAAACCAGACAGATATAACCTTAACAGTGCTGCAGCCTTCTGTTTCAGCCATAATCCACAGGCTTCGAATGCGTTAGGAATTCAGAAGAACATCTCCAAGGTCTATTTTGGGGATTTCTCTGTTTTGCAAAGCCACAATTTTGCATCAGCATTTTAATATCATGACACAGCTAACCTCTTCTTATTACAACCTACACATTTCTATATTACATTGCAGTTTTGTTTAAATAAAAACAACTAGGTTAATAAAACCATGCAGCCTGGACTGACCTCAGTGAAGCTGAAAAAGAGGCCAACTCCACCCAGGATCCTCAGGGCCTCGGACGCATGATCAAGCATTTTCTGACCACAGGTGACGCACGGTTTACAAGACTATGGTTGGAGAAGAAAAAATAAATAAATAACAGTATTTTACAATTGAAACACAATCCAAAACTGGCCCTGGACTGCATCATTAGCCCTTCCGCATTATTAACCTTACAGAAAATGCAAGAACATCTGAAAGGGATATGGACTCATCCCTGTTATCTTTGTCATTCCTTTCTTAATTGCTACATTTCGACAGCACCCAAGAGCACCAAGAACAGAATCTTACTACATGACAGTTGGCAAGATCATCTTCAAACTGGGTTTGAGTCTGAGTGCTGTTGAAAAGGCCACAACATTCCAGCTTGGTCTCCAGGTCCTGCTTAGTCTTATTGCCCATCAATGCCCATGAGGAGCCCAACAGCGTTTCCTGCAAAACACCAAAATTAAATAAATAAGAACATAAAAACGTAAGATTTTTAAAAAGTATTAACAGAAATAAAATGGAAGGAAGTAAATGTGCTGATGTGTGATACATTTCCATGAAAATGTGAATCCATGCCAGCTCAGATAAGTCCGGTACAATACATTGTTTAAATAAAACAGATGAGCGAACATAAACTAAAAGAAACCCACCTGCTGGCTTCGGTTCATGGCCAGGCAGGAGCAGGACACGCCAAACTGGAAGAGGAACACTATGAACAGAATGACCATGTACTGGAGAGATCCAGAGTCAAGGTAAATTAGTCACTCATGCCCAGAGACCGTGCATTACTGCTGTTATTACTAAACTCTAAAGACACAGCTGAGAAATTTGCAATGTTATGACAATAAAGTGGACAGAACAAAAGAATAAATGTAGGATAACCTATAGAATAAAAACTAAACATAACAGTATGATATAAAAAGAGGTGTACATTGTGCAAAAAAATCTCTATCATCTCCCTCCATGCATACACATATATATGTAATATGTGAGAGTGTGCAAACTGACGTCATTATAAAAAGACCTGGTTCCTTTACGTAAGTGAAGATGCTTCTGCTTATCACATGCCGATCTGTGATCTGAAACTCCAGTGGGTATTTTCATTGCACTGAAAGGGCTTTCAATAAACACAATGATGCAAAAACCTAATTACTCCTGTCCACAGACACATCAAAGCTGTAATTAACAACAATAGCTTTGAAAAATATTAATGTTATCAATATGCAGTTTCTGAATACTTCAATCAATTTGGGTATTAAACATGTTTATGATTAGACAACACGTACAATTCAAAGCAGTCTCCCCAACTGTAGTCCATTATAGATGTTCTTATGTTAACAGTACATGTAAAAACAGAAGGCACAGGAACATTATCGACACCTTGCATTGTAGAACTCAGCATGTGCTGAAAGCTCTGAGAACTCATAGGCTGTTTAGTGTTCTGCAGCTGTCGGAAAAGTGGGGTTAAGGACAAAACAGCCAAAACAATCTAATAAAGGATACAAAGAAAAGCATGACTTGGTGGTGATGGACGGCACCGATGAGGCCCACGATGGCGATAAGAAGCAGGAAGAAGCCCACGGCGATCACACCCCCGATGATGTGGATGCTGGACACGATCCCAAAGCCTTTTCCCCATGCGGCTACGCCAATCAGGAGCAGCCCCACCAACTGAAGGAAAGAGAAGATCAGATATAATATCAGAAAACACTAAACTAAAACACTCATTCACTCCAATTCTTTATTCCACAAATACGTTTCCATCATATCATTATTCGTTGATAAACACCCGAAAATCCATGAAGCCTCTTTTCCAAAATAAATGTGTCAAATATTCAATGGACTTTGATTTATACAGCACTTTTTAAAACCAATGTTGCCACAAAGCAGCTTGTCAATATATGCGCAAAAGGTGATGCGTAGTTGGAAATGCGGGTCAATTTTCCATGGGTCTGATAAGGATAGTACAGTCAGCAGTTTTAATAATTCATGGCCTTCAACCCAGTGAAGAACACATTCCAAGATTAATAACTTCTGATTTTCAAGTGAAAGTGGAAATGCCTTCTGCTGCGAATGGTCAGTAGTGCACATGCCAAGCATATTAGCCAAGTCAAGCATATTTATCATGCACAAAGGTCATTCAATGTGCTTTAAAAGAATATAATTTAAAAAATCAACAGTACAAATAAATACATAGGAAATCAATAAAGAAAGATTAGAAGTGCAACAGAAGTTATTTAAAAGATGGTGAAGAATAGTGCAGCTTTTAGTAGTTTTTTAAATCTACAGTTGGCACAAATCTGGTATTGATGGGCAGTCGGTTGGACAGCATAGTGGACAAAAACACCATTTCATCAAGATTCAGATCCTGTCACCACAAGCTGAGCAGCTCCTTAATATCGAAGAGACCCACCAGGATTATAAACATAATACATCAGATGCATTTAGGTCCCACTATTGAGCAAAATAAATTCTGTAATGAACTGGGATCAGTGCAAGGACCTGAGAATTAGAGTAATGTGGTCTATTAACTAATTCAAACAGCAAGTAAAGGCCACGGATCTTTGCACATCTATTTGAACTGTAACATCTGCGGTGTAATGATTTTAATGTATATTAGGGTATATGGGGGGGGGGTGGCCTAGTGGTAGGATACTTGCCTCTGGACCAAGAGGTCATGGGTTTGAATCCTACACTCACCCTGAGCAAGACCCTTAACCCCAAGTTGCTCCAGGGAGATTGGAAGTCACTTTGGATAAAAGCGTCTGATAAATGCCGTAAATGTATTAGATAGATATAGCTGAGCGAGTTCTCCCATTGGTTAGACCTTCAGGAGCTGGAATGAGGTTCTGTCAGATTAACCACCAACATATGTTAATACAATTATAGCACATATTAATCACATTGCCACAAAAACTGTCACATTTCATACCTCTATATCTGTAAACACATGTTCTGTTTACTGTTTATTGCATTGATCAGCACTTTAAGTCAACAAGGCCTCCTCTGGCTCACAAGTGAAAAAGCTTAGCGGAAAGACACAAAGACAGAACCTGTCTAAATAAAGATCTAAAACGGAATTAAAAAAGGAACATAGGAAATGTGATCAAGTAGTGACACCACACCACTCTCGCTTGGTCTCAAGTCTGAGTCAGTTTCGTAGCTGGAGGTGACGAAAAGCATCTATAATTAACGCAAGCATTTCTAATACTAACATTCAATGCACAACAGGAAAAAAGCAAGTAAATAAAGTCAGCACTTAAGCACTTCAGCCATTTCAAAGACTAGTTTAGTTTTTCTTAGCATTTTTAGACCAAGAAAATATGTCTAAAACATTTAACGCTTGTTTAACGGGTCCTTCGAAGCGTTTCACCCTGTAACGGGGATGGTTGTTCTAACCAGAGATTCGTGATCTAATCACACTAGAAAAATAAAAAGGGTATTAAAAAAATATTAAAAAACACTGGGGTTTGGTGCACAGGACGGCAGGATTTTCTGATTGGTTGAAATATCAGCACAACATAGAAAGAGGCCACTGTGCTTTAGTGTTTGAGCGCAAAAAAACAATGATGGGAAGTTGAAAAACAAGGCATACTGTCCGGGCTGAAGATAACCTTCAGTGGGAGCTTATCTTTATCTTTAGTGCTGTGAGAAACATGAAGGTGTAACAGGCCGAGTTAGCTGGGTAGGTTTTCATCATACGGATAAGGAAGGCAGAGAAACAATAAAAAAAACTCAAACCAGACTATAAATAATAAAAGACCACAATAACAAAAGCGGCTCGGGCAGGAAACTTTTCCGCTGGCTCGACTCCATGGAAGTCCACGACTGGGAGAGAACTGCGCTGCTGACGAGTTAGAGATACTGTTACCGGGCTGAGATACACTGGATAATCAAAACATGCGGCAAGTTCAGTGGCAGTAGAGAACAGTTTAGGTACTGATGGGTTTCTGTAAGCCTATGGAAAAACACCTTATGTGGATCATCCTAACTCATAACATGACGTGTCTAGATACAGTGTCAATAAGTCTCTTCAAACACAGGAGCATGACTCATAGTGGGGGTTTGAAACAAGGTCAAAAACATCCTTCAGTAACAAACAGTAGAATCGTTGAAGATGTTCAGCCCCACATATAAGCCTAGTTCAGTTATCATTTCTGGCATCTGAGAAATTCCAGCTCTGCCAAGCCTGGTCACTCTTCAGGTACCAGATGCTGGTTAAATACTCATACCACGCCTCGATCACTAGAACCATGATGCAAGTCAGACTATCATAAATAACTTCATATAAAAGAGTAATACAAGTCTGAGTGATGAACACACCACACATCAGCACACTGTGAGAACAGTGTGAAATTCTCTCTCTGCATTTAGCCCATTTACCGAGTGAAGCAGCGGGCAGCCACCAATGAGTTGAGCCCGGCGGAGCAGTGTGTGGGGACAGTATCATGCTCAAAGGTTCATCAATGGTGCCATTAGCAGTCCTGGAATTCAAACCCACAAGCTTCTGATCACAGTGGCAAGTCCCTATCCACCAGGCCCTTTTTTGTACGTCTTTGATATTACAAACCAGCAGTTTGGCTTCAAGCGTTCAGGAGGAGGCCAGATTCACTGCCAGCAGCAGATAACACCTCAAGAAGTGCTGATGCTTTTCACACGTCAGAAACACTGTTTACTATTTAAACAATTTACTTGATTTTGCAATAAACCTGCTGGCTCTCTGATCAACTGTATTGAAGAACACGGAATTTCCCAGCTCTCTGCAGTACTGAAATGACTCAGTCTGTACTGAAGATGAGCTGCAATACTGAGGTAGCACTTGTCTGATTCCAAAATCCAGTGCCAAAAATTAAAGTAGTCTATACAACACATTATCGTACAGAAAGTTTGCTCAATGTGCTTAACAGAAATAGAAAAAAAATTACACTAGAATTTAGGAATGTGCATTGTAGGATCGTCTTCTTTTTTGAACAATTCTCTCTAAAATGACGTTAAAGGAATCCTAACAGTTTTAAAGTGACCATTTGTCATATGTGAACACACATCACAGTGTGAACAGCACAAAATTATTTGTATTTAACCCATTCATCAAGTGACGCAATGGGCTGTCAGGAACAGGAAGCAGTGTGTGGGGGACAACATCTTGTTAAAAAGTACCTCAGTGGTGCTACTAGCAGTCCTTGGATTCAAATCCATGACCTTCTGATCACAGGGGCACCTCCCTAACCACCAGGCCACCAGCTGTCCCACTAACCAGCTCATTTACTTAGACATTCATTTTCAAAATAAAACATTTTTTATTTTCAATATATGTAACTGTTTTAAACCAGTCTGACAAATCCACATTGTTGTTAAAATACATAGGAATTAAAAACTTAAGCCCCTCCACTCACCATCCTGTTATGTTCTTTCGAGTTAAGCGTGATATTCTGGAGGATCGCTGA
Source organism: Nannopetersius ansorgii (assembly GCA_037974605.1). Taxonomy (NCBI): domain Eukaryota; kingdom Metazoa; phylum Chordata; class Actinopteri; order Characiformes; family Alestidae; genus Nannopetersius; species Nannopetersius ansorgii. Next base: position 2,935,644 of record JBBPDE010000134.1, read on the forward strand.
GCTTTGACTGATTTCTTCCAGTCAGCAACCTTTTCAAAAAGTTGTTTACTAGTCTCTACAGCATCAGCTCTGGACCTCCAGAGCCTTTTGTTCATTCTGGCCTTCATAAATAATGTTCTATCCTGTTCCGCAATGTGAAATTCTGTTGACTAGTGCAATATTTAAACGTCATGTGGACCAGAGTGGAAATTCCTGCTGCAGTATAATGTACATATCTGTATAATTAAGATATTTCTTATATATATAATGCAATGTAATGCTACATTTCAACTCCATGTGCAATATGCTTACAAAGTGTCACAGTGTGATGTAAATACCAGATTTTCTCACACATTTTTTCATTTTTCTATTCTATCTTGTGTGCAGACATGTAGCATCTAATTTTTTTTACTTCGCACTGAAAGGGCCTGCAATCTCGTAGTACTTGTACGATGATAAAGAGTGTGTTCTGGGCATTAGTGAAAAGAATTTAGCAGCTTGCTAAGAGAGTCTTGTGGCAGATGTTCTTTTAATCCTTGGTACACACTGTTGTTTGTTCTGCGGCTGTATTCCCAGTTGCCTGCTACCCGCAGCACTTACAAGGACTGTTTGAAATATGGTTACACCAACAGCCGTATAGAGATTTCCACAACACAGGTATGTGGAAACGAAACAGATGCTGCATTCCAAGTCTGAGAATGGGATGTCTACTAATGCCAACATCAGATACTATCATGACACACCATTACAGTGTACCTTAATGGAATATGTACTCACCAGTTTTTAATGCCATGACATGTGGTAGCACAGTACAATGTGTGTGACTAAAATTAATTAAAATAATCACATTTGCTAATGATCTACCTGCTACCTAGATAAATATATTTGCAAGTGGGGGGAAGCGGTCTACTTTCGACACATTTCATTAAAACAAAAACAGGTGAAATGTGTTCACCTTGCACAACTTCAACCGAAGGTTTAATATCTAGCTTGACAAAATAATAATTTTGACATTTAAAGTAAGAATACACTGTCCTGTTGGAGTCTATATCATTAAACTAATCACATTTTATAATAATCTGCCATCTAGATTATATTCTACTCAATCAATTTAGGTGTAAAGTAAATTTTCTTCTCATTTCATGAAATAAAAAACAGTACAGAGAAGAGATAGATGGTCAGCGCATTTCATATTGTACTCTTACAACCCAAGGTTTGATATTTAACTGGATGAAATAATAATTATATTAAAATTAGAGTAAACTGGTTGCTATTGGTTACGCAATGGCCAGCTTGACGTGGCTGGCCGTTCAAAGCAAGATCATTTTGCCTCTAAAGCATTTTTATTCATACATATATACATACAATTTTAAACCATGTTAATGCCTTTAGAGCAAGAAAATTAAAGCGTTTATTTAAATTTTGCCCTGCAAACCAAATTTTCTCGAAACAAAAGAAGGAGACCTGTTAGCTAGCAGGTCATGAGACCGGTTGGGTGGGGGGCTTTCCGTTATATTGCCAGAAATAAACAACACAAATGATTCCTATCAAACTGTTTGGTCATGTTATTTGATAGTACATATTCAGAATATACCAAGTGGTCATTGTTCTATGAGAAATTACAAATCAACAATAAATAAAAGCTAGGCCGGAACGAGCAGGCTAGCAGATGTGCTAACGAGCTCAACGGACCTTCCTGACTCACCATGTAAACAACGTTGAGGGAGCATA
>JBBPDE010000134.1:2967901-2979267 GCA_037974605.1 Nannopetersius ansorgii
GTCCAACATCAGTGCCTGACTTCATAAATGCTCAACAGCACAAATTTCCCACAGAAACTCCAAAATCTTGTGGAAAGTCTTCTGAGAAGAGTGGAAGCTGTTCCAGCTGCAGCTCCATATTGAAGTCTATATATTTGAATGCATTGTCATTATGTTGTCCATGTCCATGTTGGTGTAATGGTCAGGTGTCCCAATACTTTAGTCCTTTTTTAACCAGAAAGTGGTAAAAGTGGCATATAACTGAACTTCAGTACCACTTTATATGAAACAAGGCCATGTGTTTTATTTGTAGACCTACATAGTGGGTGTTCCTTTGAGCATCAAGTCCCTCAGAGAGTGTTGACATATGCTGTTCTCAATCCTACAGCCCTCCAGACCTTCTCATCATTCTGTGGTTTAGGTGTCTGGCTGAATGCAGAGGTTAAGGTGGCTGTCTGACTTCATGATGTATGATACAGTCATAATACTATAATGGTATGGGGAGTATTATGGGATGGTGAGTATTATGGAGTGTGGAGTATTGTGGTGTTCTGGTGTTTTTGAGTGAATGTGAGGCGTGTCCTGGTTGAGGAGTCTTATCTCCTGAGGATAAACTCCTCTGCTGGAAAACGGGCCCCGCCGCGTTCGGACAGAGAATCAGACAGAGAAGAGACTGTGGGCAGTGAGATCTGTAGCTCTGATCTCCAGCTCTCTGATCTCCTGCAGGACCCTGGTGAGAGGTTTTGTGTCAGGTCTGGAGAACCTGAAGTGTTTGGTGCAAACAGGGGAGGAAGGACAGAAAGCCCACGACAGCATCTGGCGATCTTCTGCAGGGAACAGCACAGAGGACCAGGCTGGCCTTCACTTCAGCTCACAGTGAGGAGAAACCAGACGCTTATCCTGCAGGCACCTGCTTCACACTCACACACACCACGGGGTTTCACTCCTTCAAAAACTGATTCAAGGTTCAAGATGTTTGTCACAAACACAATTAAACATGAACAGTGGCCACAGAGATGAGACCCTGAATCACTCCTGACACTCTGCAGCAGCTGGAAAATCGAAAAATAGAATAAAGAGTCAAATAATGGAATACTGTGACAAATACACACAAATATAAACAACATTAACTTCTCAATATAGGATTGTGTCACTCTCTGCAGACCCTCGCTGCTGCGAGTGTAACTACTGCTTCCCCTCCTCGCTGTGTATGCGCCCCTCCCCACTCTGCTCAACGCAAACACAAGGCTGTGTTCACTGTGTTAGCCATTAGCTTCTGTTCTTGAAGGGATATAGACATTAAAACACTTGGAGGTGAAACCCCACCACCACCGGCACTCTGTGGGTAAATAGACGACTCTGTTTTGGATTTATTTACATGCAGACAGATGTTTCTTAATAGGTTATTGGCGCTACTTAGCATTTGCTAGTGTGCTAGGCTAGCCAAAGGAAGCTAACGAATGAAAACTTCTTAAAAAATCATTCTAAAAAATCCCTTAGCTAACATTGAAATTATTCGAGCCAGTTTAGCTGATCATGATTGACGTCTTTCTCCGAGAACGATAAAAACATCCTAATTCGTTTAAAAAGTAGACTTTAAGCTGAAATACACGCTACTCCTTTGTTAGTGGTTAGCTTGGTTAGCACTACGGTTTGTTTACAGGGTTGCTGGTTAGTTGGTCGCTGTGAAAACTTTTGCTGCTAACTAACAAAGTAAAGTCGAAGGTGGCATTTTCCTCTTGTAGTTTATTCAAGTCGCCACCTCAAAATGTGTTTTTTTTTGTCTCCCAATTACATGCCCTAACCTTACTTTTTTTTCTCTTCTTCTTTGACCAGGTTGGTTGAGGTAATGGATGTCAAAGTCTCCTGAATATAATTCGAAGCAACTTATGGCTCGTTTTTGTGTGGAATCCTGACAAGTGGGAACATGTTTGAAAACTAACTACTGTATCATTGCCACAGGTAAATTTCTCCTGCACATATTGATTTGTTTGGAATAGGTTTTTAGTAAAGCTCTTCACTAAATTGACCTGCTTAACCATCCTATGATATACCTGATGGGTAAAGCGGTTGATCTAATTCAGGTAGGTTTCTCAGACTCAGATAAAACTAGTGTCTAGGTTAATTAGGATGTTTAAGGCTGTTATCCCAGACTAAGATTATTGTAAATACTAGAGTAAAAGGCTCTTCGGTGGTACCTCACCACTGACGTTGATTTTACTTAATACATGTTGAGGAAACCCGCCTTTAATTGTAAAACACCATCGTTACTTATGTACTTTATTACTATGCTCAATCCACGTCTTAGAAAACGGTCCGCCCTGTCGACCCTTAAAAAAAAGCCATTTTCAGATTGAAGTCAGTGCTCCTGAATCATTGTTTATGTTGTGGGTTTTCGTATTTATGTTGTGTTTCAGTTAACCTGGTGCTGCAGCGCCAGCCATGCGGATCAGGCTACAGGGCTCAGGCCACGCAGCCCTTCTCCTCTCCGAGCTCAACCGCTGTCGTCTCTCTCGGCTCCTGTGTGATGTGGTCCTGCAGGTCGGGGGCCGTTCCTTCCCCGCCCACCGTGCAGTGCTTGCCTGTGCTGGGACACACTTTAACAGCTTGTTTTCCAGGATTGCCTATAGCCAGGGTGGAGCTCCTGCTACAATCTCCTTGGACTTCATCTCTGCCACCAATTTTGAGAAAGTGTTGACTTTCATTTATACAGGTGAGATTCTCACTGATTTAATAGATGTCGGGGTGCTGTACGAGCTGGCTGAAAGGCTGGGCGTTAGGGAGTTGGTGCGTGCTTGTCATGCTACTTTTCCCGACATGAAGAGTTCAGACGCTGACGTAGATACAGACATTGCTCCTGCCACAACCATGGCTGCTTCGGTTTGCTCTTCCTCTGCGGCCTCCTGCTCCTCTCTGTCATCTCCTGCTGCTGCCACTCCGGTCGCACCTTCCCCGCTCCCTCAGAGCAGAGGGCCCAGGCTGAGTCGTGCTCAAGTGGCCCCTCTATTGCTGTCTCACTCCCCTAAAGCAGAAGATGGCTTTCAGTTGCATTTGAGTTACAGTCAGCTGGCCGACAGCAAACAGAGCCCATTGGACGGCCACCCTTCTCAAGCTTCTGAAATTCTTCCAGGTCTAACTTTGCCACTTAAAACGGAGCAAGAGGAAGAGAAAGTGGATGGGACTGACACCTCAGAAGACCAAGCAGTCAGTAGTGGGAGCAAACTGGTGCTAACAGAAGCGTGCTCCATTCCTGACTCATCAGCACAGGCAGGTGTAGAAATGTGTGCCCCCTCGTCGTCTTCTGGTGATCCTCTGGAAAACCTGCAGCTCAGGGCGGTGGAGGGTGGTGTTGGACTTGAGGTTGGGACAGTAAAAGAGGCCGTTTTGTTCGGGGAGGAGGATGATGCAGAAAAAAGGAGCCTGCACGAAGGTCCGACAGAGGAGGGAGATCAATGGAGAGCACTGGCATGCGACATAATTGAACTAAGCGATGATGAAGAGAATTACATAGGGGAAGAGGAAGATGATGAGGAACTGATGTGCATTGAAAATGGAGAAAACAATGCAGGGGCCAATCTGGGCCAACTGCCACCGTCATCACAGCCATGCAAAGCTTGTGGAGTTTTGCTACCCGCAGACAACAGCATCCTCCGCTCTCATGCGGAGACGCACCTGTCTGAGACCGGGAGCTGCCGAGTGTGTGGCGCTTCCTTTCCTGATCGTGCGGCCAGCGTCACCCATGCGCTCACACACGTGGGCATCATGCTGTTCTCCTGCGACATTTGCGAACTCCAGTTCTGCACAGAGGCCAAACTGATCCGCCACAGACGACAGTCAGCTGCTCGGTGTGTTCCCCAGCAGTCCACCCAGCTGAGCAGCACGTCTGGAGCACCTGGGGGTGACCAGCAGTGTGCCGTGTGCACCAAATCCATTCCTAAAGATTTCAAGGTCTGTGCAGTCATTTGGAATTCATTTGCTTAAACATATAATAATTCAGTGAGTTAAGATTTCCCCCTTAATTTTCTGACCTCTTACATGATTTCAGACAGCCTTTCTTATGAGACTTTTAACACTGTATGATATACAGTATGGACAGAATTAGAGAGAAAATTTAGTCACATAAGCAAGTCTCTTTTAGATTCTTAAAAAAAGCTTGGTGTTTGAAGCAAATGTGTGATGATTGAGTCATGCAGTTTGTGAGATCTCCACTTCTGTCAGTTTCAAATTCTGGGTGTTGGAAGAGAGAAATTTCTTCACTTCAGGGAGAGTTTGACAAATCTACACTAATTGGTGGTTTGTAGCTCCAGGGCAAAACTAAAGCAAACTTCAAACACCAAACATGTTCTTCTGAGTACATAAGGGAATGTAAACTGTCCAAATTAGATTTTTGTTTGACAATTGCTTTGAAGGGATTCACTCAGAAATGGTACTGTGGCATCCAGTAAATAAACAATTGCTTTAATTATTTACTTTGCTTGAATTAACCCCTGTTTTTTGCCTCCTGCTTTCAGGCTGTCAGGGAACACTTGCAGAGCCATGTGTGTCTGCGAACCATGCGATGCGTCGTGTGCCAGTCGCCACAGCCCTCTCGGTGTACCCTTCTTTGGCACACCCTGACTCACCTCCTTATCATTCACTCCTGTCCACAGTGTGCCTGTCCCTTTTTAGAGCGTCCTCTGCTGGACAGACATTTGGCCATGCATGCCGAAGAAGGAGGGCCATCAAGAGAGGATGAGGTCGGTCAGGAGGTTGGTACAGAAAGTCAGGGAGAATTTCAGTGCTTCTTGTGTCCACAGACCTTCCGCTCAGACACAGCCTTTCATTATCACCTCAGCATGCACCCGAACGAGTCGCACAGTGTTCAGGCATGGCCAGCCAAGCGCAAGGCAGACCAGTCACTGGAGTTTTCTTCCTCCTCTTCCTCCCCACTAGAAGCAGGTGGCTTAGGCAAACTCAGCAGCCTAGGGATAGGGTTCGGCATGCCAGACAAAGTGATTCAAGGGGGCATGCCGTTCCCTGCTGGACTCTTGCAGAATGGAAGCTCTTTGGGCTCCGCCTCTGGAGCCACGGTGCTCAAACAGAAGTGGTACCGCTGCCGGTACTGTGGCAAGCGCTTTGCACACTCCGGCGAGTTCACCTACCACCTGCGCATTCACACTGGAGAGAAGCCCTACCAGTGTAAGGTGTGCCTGCGCTTCTTCCGCGGGCGTTCCACCATGATCTGCCACCTGAAGACACACGCTGGCGCCCTCATGTACCGCTGCACTGTCTGCGGCCTCTACTTTTCCACGCTCAAGATGGTCTCTTCGCACATGGAGCTTCACAAGGACCACTTGCCTCCAGACTTCAACTTGGAGGAGACATTCATGTACAACGACCACTCCAAAGAGCCTCTCCCCAATATGGACTCATGAAGCTATACTCGTGCATTTATACTGTGCCTCAGTTAAAAATTAGAGATGCACCGAAATTTGGCCCATCCTTAGAAACGACACTTTGATAGTTTTTATTTCATACGTTAGATAACACTCTGCAATGCTAAAACATTTATTTGACATACTCTGACATTCCAGCATATTGCATTACACTGCAGTAAGCATTTGTTGCACGGTAATACACTGTCTGGCCAAAAAAGGTCACTTAGATAGGTAAAAAGCTAAAGAGCCTATGATTGGTTAATATGGTGTGATGAATGTGTTCAGCTGCCAGTGTGTTTTAAACTGTAACTGATGAAGTGTTTGGCAGCACATTTGTTGAACAGTTATTGGAATTGGGTTTAGAACAGTCCAACACAGGTTAAGCAATATAGTGTGGCAATAAAATGAGTATTTGAATGTACTGAATAACCTGTTATCCCATCAGTGGGACTTGTGGGATTTATTGGCGTATTCCAGACTACGGTGCCAAGATTCTTTGGGCTCAGATTGTGGTTCACGAATCATTTTCATGAATAATCTTGACCTTAACCCCACTTAAAGTTTTGTGAGATGCTGGAGAGATTCCACAAGACCTCTGCCAAAAACGTATGGAACTCTGGATGGACCTGAATGTTGAAGTTATGTAGCATAAAGTTATTGAAGCAATGATTCAAGGATTAAAGTGGGCAATAAAGCTAAAGGCTCAGTGGGCAGGTTTTTTTTTGGCCAGGCATTGTAGACATTTACGGTCTACTGAACATTGAATAATGCCGGCAGCAAGGAGAGGAACCATAGAAAAAATGATAGAATAATCCGAATCAAATAATAGTCTCTAGGATAATCAGTTTTTAGAAATAACTTATTTTTAAGCTGTATTCTTAAATTAAATGATATCAGAATCACATTGGTACTGTCAGATTATGTCTACAAATATTGACATATATTTATATAGAAACTTGACCAACTCTGATATTTGTTTATTGTGCTATTTTAATGATACCTAATGATTTTTTAACGATTTAATGATAATTCAGATAACATTTGGTTCCAGTATTTATCAGCATTATATTGCATATTGGCTTTTCTTTTATGAGGACATGACTAGAATTTTAGGCCTTGTGATTACCTAGGCTTATAATTAAGATAATAAACATTTCAATGGTGGAAAAAAGGAATATATAATGTATGCAATGGTGCAAAAATGCTTTTTTAAGCCCAGTTAACGTCCCTCAGTCCTTCCGCTTTAGGTTTGGCCAAGATTTTTCATTTCGGTGCATCACTAATTATTGGTCACTGTTGTCGAGGACCAAGTGTCTGTAAACTTGAGAAAATGTTTTTTCTGTTCTGTGCTTGAGAAAGGAGACATTTTAAAAGAATCAGATTTGTCCTCCTCGTTCGGTACTGTTACTGCATCGCCACGTGGTGGCAGCATTTAGGTATTCTCAGAAGTGAGAAGACGGCCTCGTTGTGCCTGTTGATGCAGAGTGTTAGATTAGGATTACCTCTTGATATTTCTTCCTTCCAACTCCGCTTGTATTCAGTATAAGCTAAAATAATATGGCTATTCCAGAGTGTTACAACTGCATACCTCATGGGTGGCCACGTTGATCTATGTGGATACTACAGAATTTACAAAACGGTATCTAGTTCGAACTGCTTTATTGCGTCCAGAAACGTTTATCACGTAGAATTAGAAATATCTTACCATGATATTCCCTGTTATTTGTATGTTGTGTATAAATTCATCATGAAATCCCCCAAAGGGTCATTTGTACAAGGTTAGTTTTAGGCATAATGATGGGAAATGACCAAAGGGCAAGGCGCCAATATATCTGTCCGACTTTGAGTTAAAGCTTCCGCCCATGGAACGTGGTTGTGGCACATCATGAAGGCTTTATTCGTTCCTCTGTGACGTTTTTATAAGCTTCACAAACGGAGTTCACCTCAACCTGCTTTACGGGCGACTGAATTTAAAGAACACTCTGGAGAGCGCGGTAAAGATACTGGTGGAGACAAACCTGTAGTTGCGTGAAAAAGTTTGTGACCCCTTTCGTGTTATTTGGATTTCTGCTCGACTGGCCCCAAAAACCCAGTCTGAACTTCATCTATGTCCTAATAACAGTCCTTTGTTTAGAGCAAGACAGTATTTTACAGTGCTTCATCTTCGTTATATAAATGGTTTAGGCAGTTACAGCCTTTAATGGAAAAACAATGTGAACTCATATTTAATAACCAGTGGACCTTGTATTGGCAAGAACTTCAACCAAATGCTTTCGCTGGCTGCTAATAAATCCCATTCAGGTGTTAGGAGGGAGTATTGTTTTTTATTTCATGTACATTTCTGAGATGTCTTGGTTGAACGCCGCGCTTCAGATTATGCCGCTTCGTTTTAACAGGACCCTAAGTCAAATCCACCGGCTGTCCTGGCTAAAATTCAACTCAACTTTTTTCCCCTTATATAGCACCTTTCGTACAAAACGCAGTGCAAGGTGCGTTACGACGTGAACTGAAATACCAGAAAGGGAAAACGAGAGGTTGTTAAATAAGATCAGTCAAATCAGTAAACAGCCAAAAAAAAGAACACAAAGTTCAGCTTTCAGCTCATCTGCCCACAGATTGTTGTTAGTGGAACTAGAATCGGGCAATATGACGATTTATTGTTCTTGTTGCGTCACGTTTTGTCTCAAATACGACTGACCAACTTTACCTGTACGTTTTATTACAGGCAGCATAATTAGGTTTGGTTTAGTGCAGTGTGTAAAATGTTAAATAGAAATGGTTTTTGATAGTAATTGGAAAATGTGGCACTACTTACCTTTTAGATTTAGATCAAAAATAATAGTACATCCTAAAAAAAAACAAAAAAACCTTGAAATAGTTGATCATTTTAACTGTTTAAATCATTTTACCATGAACATCACTCTTGGTTTTTCTTACAACTGACAGACATTTTCAGGTGTGAGAGATGTGTCCACAGATACCTGGACAGAATTTGATCATGGAGAACTCAAATTTGCACCTTGTCTGAATGAGACACTTGATCTTTAGTCTTTTTCCATCGGAGAGCTTGGTTGGTTAAAGCATGTTCTGTGACAATGAGGCACTGTAAATATTGCATTGCATTTAATTTAAGACGTGTGACTTGGATGAAGGTCTGATGTCATTGTTGGATGAATCTAAAGGGGTCCGAAAGATTTTTCTCACAACTGTAGAGCAGCAATAAGTAGCATTTTCTGTAACTGAAACAATTGTGATGGGAGGTGAAGGGAGGGCAGGTTAGTGTGCAGTACAAACCGATAATATCTTTGACAAGCAAACGAAAAATGATGCCTATTGCTCCTTTGAATGGTGACCGTCACGACAGGAGGGCTTTTATTTGGACAGCGTGTGGTATTTTTCTAATGTGAAAAAAAAAATCAGACAAGTTCAGATATGTAAGTATTTATTTATTGTATTTAAAGATTTTTAGGTTTCATTCTATTTTGTATTGGGTGTTTTCGTTATGAATGGGTGTGCATTACTTTTGTTTTTACGACTGTATTTGTTGAGTATGTGTTCTGAATAAAAGAAAAATCACAAGCCTGCACCAGTTGCTGTGAATTTTGTTGAGGATAAAATGTCACTTTTCTTCTTTTCTTCTGAAAAAAAAAACATCCAGACCAAAAAGTCTGTTCCAGAGTAAGACTTCCTTTAATATACTAGAAGTAAAACACAATTAAAATGCCAACTAAGACACAAGTCTTAAAGTTTTAATGCACATACATATCATCTGTTACACATTCGGTCGGTCGTTGGATACACAAAACCGGTGGTGCAACCACTGATCTAGAGCAAATGGCTTTAAAAGCACGACTGAAGTTGGTATGAGTGATCATAAGGAATGAGATGAACAAAAGCTCCTCTGGTCAACTTTAAATGATTCTGAGCTTTCAGATTCGCAGTGAGAAGTTTTTGTTTTCCAGTGTACAGATCCTACTTGTGAATGCTTTGCTAATAGTTTCCTTTGAGGTGTGGCATGTTCCTAGATGTTACCATGGCTTCCTATGGGAGCTGCAGGCAGTCCATTATTCCTCTATTGAAACCACCATTAGGGAATTCCTATGTAGCATTTGTTTACACCAGCTTTGGCCTCCAGTGGCAGTTTGCCTCCAGTGTTTACAAGCAATACAAACAAACTTGAATGTTCTTTGTCACTGGCTGTTGGTTCTCGTGCTGAGAAATTAATCTAATACTTTCTTTGTGTTATAAAACCAACAACGAATAGTCTTTTGAACAATGTGTTAAAACCAGACACTGAGATGGAAGAGGAAGCACGGCAGGATGCTTCGAATGTCCAGAGGTGTTGCTTAGTGTTTTTTTAAAGGAATTTATTTTTATTCACAGCAATATGTTAGGAGAAGCTTTGAAGTGTTTCCTTCCTCACTTCTCCCAAGACTCAAGGCTGATATGCTAGGCATTTTCCTTTCTTATGATCCTATCTCTGAGTGACTTGTGCTGGCATTGCTGAGCTTTCTCTCCTTCCCTGGCGCCACCGTCCCTGTGCCATTGGCTGGGGTATCTACTGGAGCGCCGGTGGGCGACAGGGGTGAGATACGAGAAACTATGCTGTTGACAAGATTAGTGCGGAAACTCTTACTCAAGAAGTTGTAGAGTATAGGGTTGGCGATACAGTGGAAGAGTGACAGGCACTGCACAACACCGAAGGAGAAGTAGAGCACCTCTACGGCATTGCAGGACATGAGGTGCGGGTTCAGGTCGTCCACCATCAGTAGGAACATCACCGAGTGGTAGGGCAGCCAGCAGGCCACAAACACCAGGGAGTAGACGTGCACCAGCCACAGGTCCCGGCGGCCCTGAACGTCTGGGGATGCCCTGGCAGCTCGAGCGATCAGGATGTTGCAAGTGATGATAATACTTGCTGGCCCCAGGAACTGGAAGATAAGGCACAGGAAGGCCACAGACACGAACCATTCTGTGTAATTAGTCTGGGGTACCATGTAGCACCCGGGTTCGTCCCACTCCAGCAGGTCCACATGCACGTTCTCCAGCAGCGCCAGTACCACGGACAGCAGCCACAAACCGCCGCAAAGCATCCACCGCCTGTGCTTGGGCTGCTGCGGGAACAGAGGCGTTGTGTTCGGTCTCGCCAGTGACAGGTACCTCTCGAGGGTCATGAAGGCCAGGAAGAAGGAGCTGCTGTAGAAGTTGATGACGTAGATGAGATGGGTCACCTTGCACAGGAAGCGGCCCCAGATCCACACCTTGTCCATGGTCACCTCCAGCATGAAGAAGGGCATGGTGAGTACTACCATCAGGTCGGACAGGCTGACGTTGATGACGCAGAAGAGCACGCCGCTGGCCGAGTGCCGCCGCCGCCAGTTCACCCAGACCACCAGGCAGTTCTCGGCCAGGCCCACCATGAAGAGGAACAGATAGAGGAGGAAGAGGGCGATGCGCCGTGCATCCCTGTCCAGGTCAAAGGTGCACTCGTAGAACCACAGGGTGTGAGGGAAATCGGTTGTATTCACTTCATGTGACATGGTCTGAAGCGATAGAAGAAAGGGTTAGCATGTGCGATAAATAAACAAATAAATAAATGAATAAATAAACAAACAAATGCTAGTAAACAGAATGCCTTAACAGTTGAGGAAATCTGCTTTCGACCTTTAACATAAACGCAGAATTGAACTCATGGCCTGAATTCTGTACTCTTGGACCAGATGGACTTTTGGATCTGGAGACATTTTACTCAAATCGTTATAACCTTATAGTATATGATCACATTTAGAGCAAGTGTTCAAAGTGATACTGACTTTACCCACTTACGGAGCTTTGCTGCTCCTGGGATATTTTCCCTGCTGGGGCTGCTGTTCTCGTAACTTTTCTTACGTAACGGTCACATAATGATATGCTGGCAAAGCAAAAACTCGAAATCTCTCTTTGCTGCATGCAGCCGACAGGGAACTTTTT
>JBBPDE010000134.1:2981300-3004445 GCA_037974605.1 Nannopetersius ansorgii
GAACGCTTTTGATGTCTAATTTACAATCTTCTGCTGTCAGAACAAAACCTCCATAGCTCAACTTCTTTTAAACAGTTTCATGAGGAGAATATCAATATTAATGGTTTACAGAGACTTCAAATCTCATCTAATTGACGCACGTTACAACAATTTCTTTTCCTCCCCTTGAAGTTTTTGTTCCAACAGCAGTGACAGACCTTGTAGGTTTATTTTCTAGACTCTAAAACTCTTTTGAACAGTAGCGCGCTTGGCCAGCGAAGCGTGACTCTGTGCTGAAAGTTCAGTGCTGTAATCAGCTGTCAGCAGTGAGAGGGGAAAGTGTCTGAGGGCTGCTGTCAGGAGTCCTGCAGCCTCAGCGCTGTGTGTTAAGGTGGAGGATGATTTGTGTTGCCTGCGATTCCCTGCTTCAGATTAATGCGATGGCTCGCAGGACGCTCTGTCCTAGCCTTTGGTAAAACAGGGCCACGGTTTGGTCAGCATTTTGTTCGATTAGTAGAATCCCACTCTTCTCCCTCCCCTCTTTCCTGCCTTGTTTTCCCCCATTGTTAAGAGCAGTCACGTCTCTCTTTTTTTTTTTTTGCGCTGGAGCAACAGGAAATGGTCCGTCAGCAGATTTGGGGCTTCTGGAAGAGTCAAAGCGGATCCTGTCCCTGACCCCCCACCACATGCTGGGCTAGACTTATCTGGGGCTCGAACTAATAAATTTAAACTCTTATCAGGGCACAGAGCTGGCTTCAATTAAAGTGTAGAATGCTTAAAAATCTGTACCAGTTGTTGATCTCTTTTCCCCCTAATTAAAGAGAAATTTGGTAACGTGTGTGTTTTTTGTTAAAAGATCCATTCATTCCATTCCATTAAAAAAACATTTTGTAATACAAATTCTGCAAAAATTCTTGTTCTACCGAGTAGCTATAACCAGTTACCCCACTGGACATTGGTCTCAATTTGTGCTGAGCATCAAGTGTTCATATAAAACCCTATACACTCATATTAAACATCATACACAACACTCAGGATCTTCAGGGGTCTCTTTTGTGATAATCTCAGTACAGTGAAGGCTTCACCATGATTATAATGTTGGCCTTAAAAATATTTTAGCACTATTATACTTTTTAAAGAACCTTATTATCCAAACTAGTTAATACGGATTTTAAAGCCATGGCACTAGTTTCCACAATATTTGGATAGATATTTTTTCCTTAAAGCCTTTAATTGTATTTAATTTTAGAAATTAAATACACAGAATACAATTATAAATATACAATGAATGTTATAAAGTTAATAATGAAGGAAATGATCAAACCAAAGACTCTTAAGTCATAGTTAAGAGTATTTCTTAATTTTAAATCCGGTATGATCACTAACTGTTTCGAAGCGAAGGCGGAGTTTTAGCTTGTGTGAACTTGTACGATGAAATAAATCAAACGCAAGCCATGTTTCTGAAAACCTTCAAAAAATATATTTGGTCCAAACACTGATTTGCAATATAAATAAAATGCAACAATAAGGCATGAGATCCTAACTTAACTTAACTCTATACTCTAAGCTACAAAAAAAAGTCTCATTCTTAAAGCTAAATTGCATAAAATTGCTAGAAAACATCTTCAACTCTGTACTCTAGGCATTTGTACAAATATTCAACATTCAAAATATTGCTTTTATCCCCCCGCCCCCCCCACCCCCCGACATCCAAAAGGAGATATCCTGTTCGAATGATGATCACGGTTCTGGCGCAGCTTAAAGAGAACAAAGCTGCTACAAAGCGGTGCGCTACAGAGTACAGCAAAATTCTACGCTTTTGTTCTGTTTACACTGACAATTACAAGCTAAGGCAGTTTCTCTCCTCCACTCTGAAGGAGACTAAGAGAGAGACAGAAAGTTCACACGGGAGGTTAAAAGTGTAGTGTGTGGAACTGCTACAGGTTCAGTCACGTCTCTTCAGAAAAAGATTACATAGTGTGCCCTACCCCCTCTTTTTTTTTTTCACTCCCAATGATAGTTAAATGATATTACAAGATGATTTTGGTCTCATCTTACCCTATTCACCAATAAATATGCATGTGATGTATTTAACATTGATCATAATGTTTAACCTCATCTTAAAAATGTCTGGCATATCTAGTGTGCTTATGGAATCATGTCGGCTTTTGTAAAACGTATATACAAAAAAAAAAAAAAAAAAAAAAAAGAAAAACACAGAACAACAAAATTAAAAAAAAAACACTAAATCAGAGGGAGACTCAAACCGAGCAACATGGAAAGATACAACTGGAATCCTTTTCACCCTGGACGTCGTCGTGCTGGCGGCGCTACGCGAAAATAGTGGAGATAAAGTCGCGGAATCGTTTGGCGTATTGTTCTGGGTGAACGGTGGAAATTTCTGCACCGGCCTGAAAAAGAACAAAGCGAACTACTTCAGTTTCGACAAAACACCAAATTTATGGCGCGTATAAATAAATGAACAATAGGCAGGGCATGGTTTGAGAGGGGATGCAAAAGAAAGCTATTCATCTATTAAACTAAAAATGGAAAACCCTCCTTTCCTCCTTTCCCTTTTGGACTGATATAAAAGTATAATAAACTTCGTCATACACCCTGAGTCATCTACAGACCACTGAAGTGGCATGTTATTGGGTAATCAGCAACCCAGGAAGGAAATCGATTTTTCTCTTTGCAGCAAATTCCTCCAGGCCACCGTGTGATAATGGAAAACGGGCAGTACACTTGGTCTTATGTATATGTTTATTCTAAATGTTCGAAATATGAAATATGACTATGTTGGCATGTAGTGACAGCTGTAGGATTACATTTGAATTCTGAATCTGTACTCTGCTGCTGCCAAAGCAACTTACATGGCCCATATCCAATGTTTACCTGCATTAAACATGCTGTTATGGTCACGGTGCCTTTAGGACCAACTCTGCTCCAATTGGTTGTCCTCAGCTGTCTCATTCAAAAGGAGTCCAGACAGAAACACTTCTTCTAACTTGTAAATGGCCAAATGTGCTGGATTTCATGATTTCATGTTTACTGTAATAAAGCCTTTTATCTTCATACAGCTCTGGAAAAAATATGTTCTGTAAACCGTGCATCATTTCTCTTATTTTGAGGTATCGTCATTTCCTGTAAACTGATGCTGTAAATTATCGGTCTGGCCACTATTTGACAATTTTTACATAATCTGCGCATATCGGCGCATATCAAGACTGATTTCAGTTTGCTTGCCGTTAGCAATGTAGCCTACAGCTGCCTAGTAATAACAAGCATTAAATACGGAAACCATCGGCCACAGGGCAACATTTTTAAAGCCCATATGTATAAGACCCGTCGTCAACTGTTGTCTGGGGAAATCTCTGTCTCTCACGCGAGGCAGCAGCATCATGGTGCATAAAGACAGAATTGCTCAGGACAATGTTAAAGAAATTGAAACGCTTTACCAACGATTGATGGTGTCAATGCCGTTTATAAAGGTGTCTTCGGCATGTGAAAGTGAAAAATAGAACAGTTTGTCAGCAAATCTTAAAAACACACACGATTTAGTGCAGTGAGCTCTCCTCAATAATTCTGCCTGGGTGCCTCCCCCCCAAACATTTAATAAATTAAAATGAATAATCTGCTTTACATATCAGCCATCAGCCAACTCTTCTTACTAAATTTTGGCACCGACCGTAGAAAACCCCATTTCGTTCGATTCTTTACTTTAATTTAAAAATTCTGACAAATATAACATTTTTGCAGAGGTCCCTAATTTTTTCCGCACCTGTATATTTATATATTTTTAAATAAGCCCTTTAACCTCCACATTTCACAAAGTTTACCAGATTGGTTGGAATGTTTTGCTGTTCAATATTCAGCAGATCGATCAGCAAATTTTGACAGTTTAACAGCCTCCTATTTACAAAGATTAGGCGATTTCATGAGTGCTTTATATCAAACTGCTAGAGACAAGATGGGTGGTGACACATTGGCATGTTTAACAAGACTGTCTAATCATAGTATAAAATGAGGGAAATATGAAACAGCATTATTCCTGCAATAAATGTTGGAACCCAGCTGAAAACTAAAGAGAGCATAAATCAACATTATATATATTGGATGATCCCTATGCTCCTTGCCTTAATACTCACCCCGTGCTTCACAGTCTTTGCAGCATGTGCAGCTTTCTTCTTGGTATCATATTGCGTCAACACATCTATAAGGCCCATGAAGTACACCTCCCTCTGCGGCGCTCCTGGCAACCGGCAGGAAGTGACACACTTACTTGCAGTTACAACCCTTGATATCCAACACATCAGCATTTTACACAGAACAGTAGTATGGACACACTTCCTAATCAAGAAAACTGACCTGGTGCGCTTTTGACGGCGTATACGTCAACGTATGGGTCAAACTCCCCGGGGCCAAGCGGTTTGAAAGAGTTCATGTAGCCGGCGATGCCTTCAGGTGACGTGCCAAAGGAGCCCACCTGTGGAGCCTGATTGAGGCCGTTCTCTGCCTCTCCTTCATCCTCACAGCTGGGCTCCTCAGCCTCTTCTTCTTCACGCTCCGCCCGTGACACATCATGGATCCCCAGCAGCAGGCTGTAGTCCATTATCTTCAGCTTCACTAGGAACTACAAAACCCACATCACAAAAATCGAATGGCTATTAGCTAAGATTAAAATAGCAAAAATAGCCTTTTGTAAAGAAAGATGGTCGACTTAGTACACAAACACATTAGAAAGTACCATTCACACCCTAGTCCAAATATGTATATTTACTTTTTATGATGTCAAATTAAACAATGCATTTACAGTTTAAAATGCCAGAAATAGGACATGGGCCAATTTAATTAGCCAGGCATACTCTACTGTTCAGAAGTATGGACTGGTATTATAAATATTTATCAAATATCATCTTACAATAGCAGAAAGCATTTTTAAGCATTCGGTATTATAAACATTCATAGTATTATAAAATCACTCCTGAGGCTACATAACGTTCAGGTTTATTAGAATAATCAACATTATTTCTCCATATTGAAAATGTGCCTAGGTTTTTCTTGGTTATTAGAATCATCTTATATTATTGTACAGTTTTCTGCAACCATTAGCAATAGATTCTTGCAATGATTATCAACTATATTGGTCAAACAAACCAAACCACCAAACCAGGCCACATCTTTAAAAAATGCACGGTCACAAATCCAACTTCTACAAGCCCAAATGATGCACTATAGGATGAATTTACCTCCACGTCTCTGTTAAGCTTCTCCAAAATCTTTTCTTTCTCCTCCTCCGTCACGTACACCTTTTGCATGTTGTTCCTGAAATCCACGTCCTTGAAGGTGGGCAGCTCTTTTACCTGTCATTACCAGCAGGGATAAGCAAAGGACATTACGGCAGGATTTAACAGGCAGGTCTTTTCGTAAATTTTATATTTTGTGGGGGGAAAAAACATTTCAGTAATACCTTCTCCTTATCACTTGCCTCACGTGATACCAAGGAACCCTGCGACAAATCAACAGTCCATGTAAGCATTTTAAAGAGGCATAATCATGAGTCATCATAAAATACCAGCACAGTGGTAAAGAACGCCCTCCTGTGGCCTACTGTCCATAGCACGCAGAAAGAATGCAGTCGCATTCTCGAGTAACGCATTATAGCAGGACAAGCAGGAGCATAAATTGGGCCCAGAGTGAGAGCTGACCAAAAGACACACCATGTCAAATGAATGGAAACGCGTGCATGAATTATAAATACACAAATACATCATACTGACCTCTGAGGCCTTTAGTGCACATTAACAGCAATTACCAATGGCAAGAGGTCACCATTTCTTTTCTGATGCAGATATTAAAACGTTGACTATCAGCCGATTAAAAGCATTAAAGTGAGCCATTTTTAGGGCAAGTAAAAGTAAGTACATAAAAGCACATACATACAAACATGAGTACTTTATGTATATTCTGTATGTAAATACATAAATGTATGTTATCATGCTTAAAAACTAATGCCTCTACATATAAATGTGTGTACTAAGTGCAGAAAAGTAGGTTACTTTGTGTAAGTAATGTAAGAGCTTAATGTACTTACTTAGTACTTTTTGTACGAAGTACATAAAAGTAGGTTATTGTGCTTAAACTGCTGCCTCTATTTATACTAAAACTACTTAAACCTGTTAGCATTCAACCCCATTTCTGCCATCATTTTCCGGACCTGTAGTACCCAACTTTAAAAGCTAACAACTCCCTCATACTTTGGTCATTTTTCATGTTTGCCTTGTGCATGAAACACTATGGTCTTAGCTTTCAAATGAGACCAACCACAAAAATGTACAACCTACTGTCACAAAGCAACACAGGATGCAATAAAGGATTTTATAAGCGTTTGTGTCAAAGTTTTGAATTCAGCAGGGCCTGATCCTCCTGGCTGAAAACACATCTAGGCCACAGCCACAGGCCTTGTGAACTTCACAATTTGAGCTCAAAAGAATAAAAAATATATATATTACAACTGTTTCAGTAAAGGCAGACATACGTTTTTTCCATTCGGAGACTGCAAAGGATTTGTTTGAACTGCAAGAGCCTCAGCTATTGGCTAGAACACTTTATTGAGATGAAAATCCTCTTATTACAGCGAAAAAAGTTTCTGGGCAGATATTATTTTGCGTCCAGATCTGGAACCTGCCCCCCTAGCAGATGCTCAATTGGGCTACAGTACTTAATGTACATAGTACTTTTATATACTCAGTAAATACATAAAAATAGGTTCTCTGAAATCCGGTACAACAACATCTGCTTATCATTGTCTTGTCTAAAAGCAAGAGAACCTCCAGCTCTACATTTATTAGGGTTCAGCCTCAAGTCTCTCACCTTAAGATCGTATTTCCTGTGGACGACGAGCCTGTGGCTGAACATGTTCCTCATGACGATGAGGTAGGTGTCCTCGCTCTCCACACTGACGCGGTACATGCCCAGAAACTGGGGGAGAAGTGTGCTGCCATGACACTTCACTATGTGCTGCAACAGAGCAAGAATCAATGAGTGCCTGGGAATTTACAGATAGAAGGTCCTCCAACAACCCCATTATGAAGCTGCAATGGACTAATTATTAATGTCATTCTATATATGACTAATATTATATATGTCATTTTATATAGGTCAGAGCTGCGCTCTGCTCATCACCACAACACCACAGTTTGTAGCATCTGCTCCTCTCTCATTATACATTACAGACTACCCTGAATAGAAATACATAAAACAAATGCAACTGACTGTTTTTGAAGAGTAAAATTATACACTAGTAAAGCAATTAAATGAATGTAAGTGCTAATATATTTATTTTAAATAACCACTCGCACCACCCCTTGCCTTTATCACAGAAACACAGATTTGCGGCATCCTTTCCAGACATTTATTGGAACATTTTTTTTTAACTCCCAGCAATTTTTCATGCTGGACAATCATTTTCAACTTGTCGTTACGGCTCATCCCATGCAGCACAATGGGAGCAACATCTCGAGATTGGACTTGTCTTTGGACGGAATATAATTAAAGTATATTTGGGATTATTATCCTGTCGAATCATGGAATTGTGACCATAGATACGAAAACCAGAAGGAATGTGATGTTAAAAACTTGAAATGCTTTTCCTTTTTCATAGTTAATACAAAGCGAATGTCAGTGCAATACAGACATGATATGTCTATTCAAAACCAAAAGTCTGAGCCTCTGTGGCCAATAAAATTGTACTACAGACTATAAAATACTGAAAACCAGTATTTTTTGAAATAGCAATTTATTAAAATCCCAGCCTGTAGTGTTATACACAGGGCTCCAGAAAAATAAAAACCTTAGGAGTCCTAAACTCCTTCCAAACACAAAATATTTGGAAGCCAAATTATTTTTAGGAGCCATTATCTCTGTCAAATGTAATGTCAATGAAAAAATATTGCCATGGCACATTCTGTCTCTAGTCTCACCCCATGTAAAGAGCGTTAGTATGAAACAAGAAATCACAACATGGACTAAATTGTTGCCAACGCAAAACCCTTTTTCTCACGTAGTTAATGTTTATTTTTCCTATATTTTAGAATGCGCTCTGCAACAGGTTGCCAGGTCATACAAACAAGTAGAGTTTCTGACTAAATTTGGGAAAATAAAGAGCTGTTTGGGCACAGACATAGAATACTACCAGACTGACCGCAGACATAGAATAATACTAACATTAGACACCTGGCAGATGCAAAAGTCATTACATATTATATCTGATGTATTTTTTCTTAAATGAAAGTTAAAGTGACAATCTGGTCATACGTGAACACACCACAGAACAGCACGAAACACTTCTTCTGCATTTAACCCATTCACCAAGTGAAGCAGGGGGCAGCTACGAACACGGTGCCCGGGGAGCAGTGTGTGGGGACGGTACCTTGCTCAGGGTGCCTCAGCGGTGCCTAGCGGTCTTGGGAATCAAACCCGGACTTTCTGATCATAGGGCGAATGCCCTAACCACTAGGCTACCAGCTGTCCAATATGTAAAATTATGCACTAAAATACGCAGAAAAAATGATGTTTGTTGCTCTACTTCCAATGTTTGACTGGAGGGAGGGTGCCCAAATACTGCATACATCTGTACAGAATGTACTGAACTCAGGATGAACAAATACAGTGTGTATTCGTTTATATTTCGTATTGGACTGTGATTCAGCCTTTAGAATTGGAATGTTACAAAACATGCAATAAAACAAAAATATTCAGCTGGACACCATAAACCACCTCTGGGATTAATAAAATACAAAGTACACAGTTTCTTCACTGCATATGTCCCAAGCTGTCCGTGGTGAAACGGCACTGTGCAACCTATTGCAAAACATACATGCACGGATTAATTCCACACTACATTATACAGATGAAGCTCAGGACAGACCGCATTTGCACATCTGGAAAGGGCACTTCTAGTGGCAGTTGAAAAGGGAAAAAAAGAAACTCTCCGATGCAGATTGCAAGCCAAAACATCTGTTTATGACGCAGCAAATATGCTGAACTACCCACAAATTCCTGGGTGTGTGAAACCGAGCCCTCAGGATCTGTATAAAACCTGGATGTCATCCAAAAACTAGAGCAAAGCAGTTGTTCAGCATAACCTCTGATCATTCAGCTGCCTCTGAATCAGACAAAACCCGCAGAAAGCGCATAGCTTTCATGACAAGCCACAATAAACAATTGCCTGATTCAACTTCACAATGGAGTGACCACATTGTTACTGTAAAACGTTTGTGTGTGTGTGTGTGTGTGGGGGGGGTGGGGGGGGGGGGTGGTACAACACCAACATTTTCCCCTTGTTAACACCCAGTTTGCTTTGCATAAGAAGTGACAACAGTCAGCAGGTCCAAAATAAGCAAGGGCATTTGCCTATGTCAGGGAAGCAAGTGGGAATATGAAAATGGCCTGGCTTACGGAGTAACGTGCACTGTTGCCCTATTTTCCTTTATTAGAGGCCAGAAGGCGGATAAATATAGATGAAGGGTGAAGTCTTCAAGAACGATTTCCTCAACACAAGCACCCTCATTTGGGATGAGATCAGCGTGTAACAAAATGCAGACAATCAAATGTCTGACATTTAAAAAAATCTAAAAAAAAAAAAAAAAAAAAAAAAGAATGTTCCCACATATTTCAAAGGTTACAAATGAAAAGTAAATAGCAGATTGGAACTGCAGTGTAAAAATCTACACAAGAATGTAACTTCACAATGTAAGCATGTAATTCAGAGCTGGAATCATTTATAATCCATTATAAAACATTCAACATAACATGTCCAATTTTGTCATGCCCAGTTCTACCCTCTAGCTAGGACTGGCCCAAACATGTGATACCAGAAAAAACTGAGGGTGAGGGCTTGCATGTGCTTCCTCAGTCGTGTAAAGCACCACCATATCTTTTCAAACTGCTGCTAATGCAAAAACTTTGGACAGAGCGGTATGGGAAGAGGAGAACCCTTCTGTTAAACCATACGAAATGAATGAGGACAGGCAGGGCCAATAGTTACAGAGAGAGAACAAAGTCAATTTTCCCTCTCAAGGCTCTTTTCCACAGGTATACAGGAACTGCACAGTACCTAAACCACACTGCGATGAGAGGGAAGTTGTAGGACACTTTGATTTTCCATTGTATCTCAACCCAGTAATGGTGTTGGTGTACAGTTCTTTCCCCCATGTGTTAGTTTGTATCTCCATAAGTACAATGGCCTGTTCCCAAGTTTTCTCATGACAACATTTTTGACCAATCAAAGAGCCGTGACACAGACAGCTCAGCTGTGGCATGCTTTTAGCCCTGCTGTTGGGAAGCACAGGTACAGGTAAGATAGTTGTTATTTAAATAGCAAACACATTTGTATAATCAATGAAAAAATAATTCTACATGGACCAAACTGAATCAGGGTGAGATCTAGTAAGACCCACTATAGCAGCACATCATTGGTCAGTGATTTACACCCTTACCTAACAACTAACAGTCAGTTTTGACTTCCAGTTCAAAAGCTGTGAAAGCCTCCACCGGACGTTTTGTAAGGATTCCCTTTCATGCTATTGCTCCCCTATATGCTGCACACTCAGAGGAGTAGATTAGAGGTAGAAGTACCTGGTGATACTCGGACAGTATGCTGTGCATGTCAGCTACGTCCTCGCTGGAGATGTGCTTGACCACTAGAGTGCGGTCATATGAGGTGAAGATGAGTCCTTCGCCCTGCCCTTCCGCCTTAAAAGGCGGACTGCGGGTCAAGGAGACCTAAAGAATCATACACACACAGACACACAGACACGGCAAAGCTTAAAAACAAAAGCCTTTAACAATATTAAGTAGGGATGCACCAAAAAAAAAAAAGCCCAAAACCAAAAACAGAAGATGAGGAAACACTTGGCCGAATAAGCAATTATTAAACCAATTTTTTTGTAATATTGCCGTTATGGCTGGGACTGTGTGGACTCACTAAAGCCAAGCATTGTTCAAAGAATAAATCTGTTACAAAACTATGAAGATATTTATTTAGCATTTGAACAACACAATATAAAATACAATTTGAAATTAAATATTTTACTTGGCCCCCACTCATGGATAGCCTAAAAGCAAGAGAGCTGAAATTTAATATCTTCTCTCATAAAACTAGTGAATTCAAGAGCATTTTAATATTCTGAACAAAGTGCATGAACAAGGTGCATTCAGAACAAGAGCTTTAAAAACTGCTGAAAGTCAGAGCCAGCTCCCCTAACAAACCCTGTCATTTGTCCTTATGGAGGTGCAAACAAACAGCAGCTCACAAATGAACTAGGTATTACTGCTTCCAATATAATAGCTGGTAAATACATATAGGGCTACAAGCAACAAATAAATGCTAATGGACTAATCTGATTTCATAAGAAGCACATCTTATTTTTTTATTTGCATGCATTACTATCCAATTATTTTGAGCAGTTTTCTTATTGGGTGCTAGATCATTTAATTCTGTTCAATAGTTATAACATGTGAAGTATTACTACTTATATCAGTCAATATTATTGATCTACTACTGATCACTATTACATGCAATAATCAAATCCTAACCACCATTGTTGTTACTAGTGATTCACTTAAGTGTAAGTTATTGAAAGTATTAACACCTAGCATTGTGCATAATGCAGAGTCATCCAAAAACTATTGCACTATTTGGTTTTATTTTAGATATATTTAGACTCTATATTTTATATTGTTCATGTCTCTGTGTGTCTGTGCATCTGTAATCTTGGCGGCTCAGCTGACAGTCTTTTTTTCTACTTAAAACCTTTTGCATATTAATATGTTGTTTGTTTGTTTGTTGTACAAGTAGATAACAGTGACACACACACATCAGTGAGACTAATATGAAAATAATAGCAGTACTACAACAACCTTATAATGAAAATATGCATCAAATTTAATTCATCTCTGAAGGGAGGAAAAAACTGACATGATTTTCTAAATCAGCAAAACTTGACTAAGAAACATCAAAAATTGCAATGAAACAGACCTTTCAAAAATGTTGTTACCCAGTGTATGCATTACATACCTGGTAGTCCTGATCTTCAATGCCAAATCGCTCTCGGAGGTTCCTGAAGACTTGAGGACAGTATTCTTTAAACTTGAAATGTCCTGGTAGATTCTCTCTGCAAAGAGAACATCTCGTCACTTTACCAAGACATGCCTCTCAGAACAGAAGTACAGTATGTGACCGTGCTTATGATGAACACGTCTTGACTGGCATTTAAGACCAAAAACCTCAGCTCCTTCATTAAAGGAGTGAAATGTGACTAGGCCTGACCAATGCAAGAAATGATCATCTGATACAGATCGATCCACTGATGAAATTAACAATTATCCTGCCACAATCATGACATGTGTAGGGAGATTACTTGTTGAAAAGATGGTTGTTGACTTTGATTTTAGTGTTGGCTTTGAAGTCATCAGGGAGGAGCATCACTGGAACTGGAACCTGGTTTAGATCGTTTATCTGAAAAGTAGAAATAAATATGCAACGTCACGCTTTAAATGTTCAAACACAGTAATGGTAGAGGCTGTTTATGGAAAGCGGCACAACAGTATGAACAGCTCCATGCATTATTTGCTCACCAAATATCACCTGTGCCTACAGGGAGTTTAATGATACACTCAACTCACACTTTGATAGACCATACAGCAAAGTAAACCTTAAAAATAAAAATGTTTTCGCAATATTAAGAATAAAATTAAACAAAGAAAGCTGATGACTTCAGTTCTAATGAAACAACAGCTTGAAGGCCATGGTTAGGGATGGGAATCATTAGGATTTTACAGATTTGTACAATATTTTTATTACAAGCAAATGCTACTAATGTCTGTTAGTACACTGTATTGCTTCCTTCCCTCCCACTGATCCAATTAGCATCACCCATTTGTAAATGTCAGATATGTTAGAATGCATTAACACTGCATAAATACCATTAGCAGCTCCAGGAGCTTATCAATATTTCAGTACTGACCAGTCAGGAACTGGTACCAATTTATTACCGGTTCTCGATACCCAGCCCTAGTGATGTATGCCATGAATGGTGGACTAGGGCGTTGACTAGATAAGCAATGCAGTTACAGTACTGTGCCAAAGTCTTGTGGACCTGCAAATCTATTATTTAAAAACAGTTTGAACAGGGACTGTTTTACATTAATATTAGGAATTATACTAAATAAATCTAAAAGTGATTTTAAGTACCACCTATCTGTGTGTTTCTTGTGGAAGTCCAGTCTTAATTGTTTCCATCCAAACAATGGCTGGAGGAACCAAGGAGAACCTGTAGAACCTGTGTTCTCTTAACCAGCGCACAAAGTAACTACATACAAAACAATGCTTTCTGCATTTATACTAATATTAACTTTGCTGTTAGAAAGACACTATCAGGTCCCTATACTTCTTTAACTATGTATGGTGTTTTAGAGCATGAACACATCGAACAGTGAAGTGCAGGTTGTCAGCACAAGAGCTAGGATCAGAGCATCAGCATCAGTTATGCCTCAGCTTCACTATATACACAAAAATACTGAGACACCAGACCATTACACAAGAGAATGTACTCATGTTCAAATAAGTACACTTTAATATGGAGTTGGTTTCCCCCTTTGCAGCTATAACAGTGTTTACTCTTCTAGAAAGGGTTTTCACAAGATTTTTGTTTCTGTGGGAAGCTTGTGCCCATTCATTCATTCTGTTGAGTATTTACGAGGTCAGGCGCTGATGTTGGACAAGAAGGCCTGGCTCACAACCTCTGTTCCAGTTCATCCCAAATGTGTTGGATGGGGTTAAGGTAAGGGCTCTGTGTGGGTCAGTCAAGCTCTGACATCCAACGATGTCTTTATGGAGCTTGCTTTGTGCAGTGGACCACAGTCATGCCGCAACAGAAAAGATTCTTCCCCAAACTCTCTAAAATGTCTTGGTATGCTGAAGCATTAAAATTGCAGTAAAGGACCTAGTCCAAACCCTGGTGAACAAGAGTGTCCCAAAACTTTTGGCCATGTAGCTAGGTATAAAGCCTATACTGATGTAGGCCAAAATCATATAGCAGGTATACCCCAGAACCAAGAGGTGTTTTGATCTGGTTTGACTTATTTTGTCACTGTAACCAGCACTTAATTAGCTTGCTGAGGCTAATTTGTAAGCTAGATAGTAAATCAGACCTAAATTACTTTAATAGGTGCAGTTAAATACAAAAGGACTGGATGCATCCCTCTGACTATGGTATGTAGCCTGGATGTAGCTTCATTAGCTTCAGTCACTCATTTTGACGACTCTTTCGACTACCTACATGGAGATAAGTGTGCATTTAAGCAATTAAACTGTATTTTCTGTGTAAAAAAATAGAGCACTGACTGATTCCCACCCTTCTGGACATCAAAACCAGGCGATAGCATGAAGTGTTAGCCTACAAAAATGGGAGTTGTCAGTGGAAGTTTAACGAAGCGGAGGGAAAAGAACCTACCGAGTGATTCACTCCCCACATAAACACGCTGAGCACCGGGTCGCTGGCTCGGAAAACTTTCACCTTCTGCTGGACAAAGTGCTTCTTTTTGGTCTTGGTTTTTGGAGCCAGCATGACCATAGGGCCCGTGGTACTGTGAGAGGCCATCCTTCAAGCTCGCCCGTCCGGCTGAGAGTGAGAAAATCTTCCTGCTCCTGCCAGCAGGAGGAACCGACTCGATTGAACCGATTCTTCGGAATAAACCCGTTAAAATGATTCACAAGCATCTCCTATTATAAATTCATAACATCACATAAATAACACGTGGTTGTACCATTCCTATTGTATCTGGCGTCCTCTTGTACCAAAAAAACACACACCACCAACACATTCCTCCTCTTAACTTCCTTCTCCTCCACCTAACACACTGAAAATGCACAAAAGTATTGGGACTTATCTGTTTTTCAGGGTTTGGGCTAAGCCCCTTACTTCCAGTGAAGGGCAATCTTAATGCTTGAGCACACCAAGAATTTTTGGACAACGGCATGCTTCCAACTTAATTTTCTATTCTATTATGACTGTGCCCCAGTGCACAAAGCAAGTGCCGTAAAGACATGTTTATGAGTAAAGGGCACACTCTTTAAAACGTATTGTATTGAATGAATGAATCGTTGATTCAGATGTTCGATTCATTGGTTTGAATTGCTTGGCAGAATCGGTTCATTAAAGAGATTCAAACGTCCCTGCTCTACCTCTGGCGCCTGAGCTGTCAGTCAAAGGTCGGGGGGGCGGGGCAAAACACATACATACACAAGACATAGACAGGTCTCTTTGATTTTTGACTCCTGCTTTCTTCTCATATGTTGGACTTTTGAATCTCACTTGCAACACTCAGGGAACCTTACATGTTGAAGAAATGAAATGTTTTAGGACGGCTGAGAGAGGAATCACCAGAAGACCTCCCTGGTTAGCTCACCTGGGGCGCCGTCACATGTTTTCCTGATGGACAGATGTAGACAACCAATGAGAAGCCGGGTATGGGACCCACGTGACCTATTGTAGGCGGACACGTGGAGTTGAATGGTGAGTATAAGTGTGTTTCTTTTAGCTTAGCATTCCTAACATTCATTTTCTGTCACTGCGTCAGGGGTGGAACAGGTGCAGCCTACGTGGCCTTTATACGTGGAGGGCCAGAATTTATGAGATCTAATGAAAATCCATATATAATCAAAAGCATTGGACAATTGAAGGTACTGAAATGTGCTTGTATGTTCATTTAGGTCACACAATGTCCCGTTCAAAACATTATCTACTGAAAATAGGTCTTTGCTAGGATATGAGAAGCTCCCAAATAAAACACAGTAGACCATCATGTATATGGTAATATAGCTTATATGTGCTTTTTTCCCATGTTAATTCGTTTATTTTTTTATTTATCTTTTCTTGCACCTCCTTTGCAAGGACCTGCAACCACTGGCACACACACTGATACAAGAGGATGAGTGTGAATTGGGTGTCATCACACATTTTTTTTGTGCACTTTCATCATTTTCCCTTATGCATTTGGGTGTGAGGAAAAATACATACACACTTTAAAATGAAAATCTCGAAAAGCTGCATTACAACAGAAATAGAATCGTTTGAAATCAAGCATTACGGTGGTTCGTTTCGACTCTGAGCCGACAAAGAGCAAGTGTCGTGAAGTAATAATCATTTAGACACGTACAGCAGTAGAGCAGTACTAATCTGGAGGGTGTGTTTAAGTGTGTGGGTCTGTTTTCAGAAATGTGCCGTTAAAACCTGGTGTTCAGTTGTTGTTGTTTTTTTCTTTTTTTTATGAGCGTCTCGGTAATGAAAAAAATAATGCTGACAATATAAAAATACATGGCATTGTAGTTCATTAAATAAACCTGCAATTTATATATATATATATATAAAATATAATATTGAAGTATATAAAAATATGCCTAACAACTTCTCTGAAAGAGTAACAGCCATCAGCGCTCAAGAATGTGTCACCCCATGTGATCTAACACACACACACACACACACACACACACACACACACACACATACATTCACACACACACACTAAAATGCATTTATGTACAAACAATCCACTATGTATTAGCAGTCGGCGTGTCACTTTGACACAAAAGAAAGGACTGAATGTTTTCCCAAATCATGTGCACGGAGGATAATGTGTCTATGTCTCGGTTACATGGCAACAGTTCATGGCAGAAGTACGAGGGGTCTTCTAGGAAACAAGAGTAATGCTCCAGAATAAATTAGACGGAAAGTTGTATTTCACTTTCATACGTAATAGTTTAAGTCAGTGTATCTCTGGAGAGGGGGGAGAGGGGATGCAAGGTTAGTGAGAAGCAAAATGATAGCCCCGTCTGATTTAACAGTATTACAGCCTACTTGGAAAGACACAAAAACACAGGCAGTGATGGCAATGGCAAATAAAGGGACTCTACTGTTTGGGGGCCAGGGCCTTTAGCTCTTAGGGACTTTGCGGCCTACCACAGCTTAACCGTTGGCTCTGTGCTTGCGCTGTCCATGCCTGATCCACAGGGGTGCGGCGACTTTATGGCAGTGGGTACTGACCAGTACCTTTGGTTGGGACTGGTCAGGAGTGGTTGGATGTGGGTGTTTGGTTCCCGTTATGGCGTGACTGTATCCCTGGTGTCTCCTGGCCAGGCAGTGTCCAGCGCAAGCTAAAAATCGTCATCCCCTTTCCCTGCGTTCCTCCGCTCCCTCTTCCTCCTGGCTCAGAGCTGTGGGGCCACTTGCCACCCATCACTCTCCGTCGCATGGTAAGGCTCCATCCTCGCCAGTGCGCGACTGCAAGGTGAGCCCCAGCTCGTCCACGCACCAGCAGTGGCCACGCTGCATGCCCTTGGAGGAGCGACACTGTGGAACAAAGGGGACACATGCTTAGTAAAACACTGGAGTTGAGAAGCCTGTCTATAAACATTGGTAAAATGAATAGACAGACTTTAGTGTAAAGAGTCCATTTGTCATATGGTG
Organism: Nannopetersius ansorgii; assembly: GCA_037974605.1. NCBI lineage: Eukaryota > Metazoa > Chordata > Actinopteri > Characiformes > Alestidae > Nannopetersius > Nannopetersius ansorgii. The sequence continues at coordinate 2,998,808 of JBBPDE010000134.1, forward strand.
TACAGCAAATTTTTCCTCCATTCACTAAATGAAGCAGATGGCAGGCAGGAACACAGGGTTCGGGGAGCAGTGTGTGCTAAAGGGTAACTTGGAGGTGCCACTAGCAGTCCAGGGATTTGAACCCAGGACCTTCCAATTGCAGGGGTAACTCCATAACCACCAGGCCACTAGCTGCCCTAAGACAGTAGCCTTCAAGATGGCTGGTTATACTGTGTTTAGCTGTATCTATGTATCTACTCCCTTTGGCCATTTTAACATATATGTCCGTGTCAAGTCTAATTGAGATGACTTTACAACTTATACAACAGACAGTTGGAGGCAAGTGGGTCATTGTTAAGGCATGCAGTTTGTGCAATGCTAATTCTGTGCTAACTCCTTGTTTACAAGCACCCATTGCTTACATCAGAATCAATTCCTTAAATTGGGATATGAAGTCCATAAGATGGAAGGTTTGTTCATAATTACTACTTCAAATCTAACTGCATCTGCCTAAAGTGTGGTCATATCAAGTAATGCTTGATGTTTAGTAATGCCTATATCAATCTCAATTGATCAATCCAAGTGCCAGATCATGAGGACATTTTTCTATTATTTTCTATTGTGGATTTTTTCTATGCTACAGATGATCAAATGATAAATCAAATGAAAAAAAGAATTGCCCAACCCAAAGCAACAAATACCCCCTTATTGGGGAAATCAAGAGCTGAGTCTGCTGTGAATTTTTAATTTAAGTCATAATTACGGGTGAGAAATAATGAAACTTGTTTTATTAACGGTTTTCCGTACAATGCAAGATTCAGATGTTTCTTCAGTAGCTTAATTCTGAAACCAAACCCAACTCACACTCTAATCATATAGTCTTTTCTGTACAATGCAGGGCTAAATACCTGCATGCATGTTTACCACTTTTTGACCAGTGTATTTTAGAGGCATACAAGAAGCCTATTTCAAAACTGTAGTAGTGTAATTCTTCGTTTCTCCATATAAACCTAATACTGTATATCATCGTTCAAATAGTGTTAATAAAAAATAATTAAAAAAAACAAAATCAAAACCTTATGCCAGCCTGAACTAACTGTAAGGCAAATAGTGTCAGGCAAATTGTATCTTCTAATTATTTATCACCTAAAACATACAATAATGTCATTATAATTGTGAGAAATTAGGATGAGCTGATAATTGACTTTAAGCTCACGTTAATGTACGACGACTCAACACGAGCCAGTTCCTCATGAGTTTAGACAGACAAGATTGCTTAGGCTAGCCTAACAGAGCTCCACATTGAAGGTTATTTTTGCATTTGGGTGTTTGAAACATAAATGGTGTTGATTTAGTTTTTTTTAAATGACAGGTTTCTTTTTTTATTAATACTATTTGAACGATGATATACAGTATTAGGTTTATATGGAGAAACGAAGAATTACCCTACTACAGTTTGTATGCCTCTAAAATACACTGGTCAAAAAGTGGTAAACAGACATGCAGCTTTTTAGCCCTGCATTGTACAGAAAATCGTTAATAAAATTAGTTTAATTATTTCTCACTTTTAATTATAACATGGGATTGAATTATCGGCTCACAGCGGGCTCAACTCTAGTTTTCCCCAATAAGGGAGGTATTTGTAGCTTTGGGTCGGGCAATTTTTATTCATTTGATTTATTATTTGCTCTTCTATAGCATATGAGAAATGCGCAGCACAGAAAAATGCACAGTAAAAGCTAACCTACGTTAGTGTTAACTTTGGTCTGTCGTAAGTGACGTAACTGTCACTGGTACAGATACTTAAAAGACGAAGAAGAAATGTAACATTTATGTGTCATTAAAATTGTGATAAATGTGCATTCGCATTGGGACAGTTATTTTCATATGGGTGAAAACATCTAAGTGAGTAAAATGACCTAAACTATAATTAATGTTTACAGCCCTATAAGCAAATGTAAAAGATGGTGAATAAACAGTAGCGAAATAGTAGTATAAATATTACAGTGAACTGTTTAGCCACACATCATTCATAATCTAGCTGTTTCAGCACCTATGTAATGTGTGATAACCTTGAGCTTTGAGCTTACAAAGTTTGGTAATCTTTAAGGACTCAGGTATTTCCTATATGATTAGAGTGTGATTTGGGTTGGCTTTCAGAATTAAGCTACTGAAGAAACATCTGAATCTTGAAGCCCCTTGTGGTTTAGATTTTTTTAAGTACATGTTTAGGGACTGATATAAGGGAAGTCAAGACAAAAAAAATATTACCCACAAAAATGACTTTTTAAACTATCCGGAACTTAAATTTAATTTACATCTAAATAACGTTTTTTGTTCCACTTCATTAAAACTGGTCAATTTGATCTGATAACAAAACATTTAGAGTTTCTTTTTTTTTTTTTTTAACATTTTAGTTGGCATGAAGCTATGAGTGTAATATAACCAACAAGCATACATTAACCTTAGCCACCAGGTTAGTGTTGTGCAAACTCTTTCTGCGTTGTAGTGGTGATTTTATTTTGGTGGGCTCTTTTAGGACCATTGTTGGTGACTGCTGGTATAAGGAAGCCTGAATTGTGGCTTTAACCTGATTGTCTGTACCTGCTTTTTTCTGTAGTAGCCACGAGTGTCACAGTTGGGGATGTAGATGTCACGGTCAGACGGGAAGACGGTGAGCTCAAGACCCCGCAGCACGGCATTGAGAAGCTTCCGGCATGGAGCCTGTGGAGGAAATGAAAGCACAGAGGGAGAGATGGTAAATATGAAGCAAAGAGGCAACCTCTCGCATACCTGTCTGATCAAGAATCTGATAAGATACATTCAGGCTTCATTCTGTTGAAGTCTGGTGATTTTCAAGAGCGCATCAGGGATCCCATAACAATCCTCCTGGCCCTTTACAGCTTTTTTCTTTCTTTTTTTGTACGGGTTTCTGGGTGAAACAGCTGTTTCTGCTTTGCTGATAATAGTCAGAAAGGGATGAGATAGACCATGAGACACTTGGGACAACAATCTTGGGAAATGATTCATGGAAAATGACAGTCTTTCTGTCATCAGCAGAGCATTTAGGTGTTCAAATCTTGCTCACTCAGCACCAGTACTGCAACGGACACATGATAATAGGGGACATTTTAGAAGGTGAGATTCGTCGGCAGATTGAAACTCCCTACGTGAGTAAGATCAGTCGTGGGGGAAAGAGTGGAAAATGAACAGTGATGAGAAAAAAGCTGCTGTGGAAATGAGCTATGGAATGTCGAGACTAACCTTTTCAATTTCGCCACTGTGTGAAGGATGTGGACCTGTAAATAGAAGAAGAGGTTCATAAATGCCTTTCAAGAAACCATTGCATACAAATGTATCACTCGGAATGAGAATGAATTAACCCTTGCTCTTTTCTGCTTCGTCGCAGTAACTCGTAATGAACAGTAGATGGAGACGGCTGCTGTATGAATCAGCACCATTAAAATGTGAGTGACACACACACACACACACACACACACACACACACACACACACACACAAATGATCTATATCTCTCTGTGTCTTTTGGTTAATTTCTGTGTCACAATGAGACACTCAAGCACTTCCGTAGCCCCATGACCTATGAAACACATATGATTACTTACACACACACACACACACACACACACACACACACAATTATGGTACACACACATGCACACACACATATAGACATACACGAACAATGACAGCAAGTGATCTGTTAACCATCAGCACAATTGCACCACCCAAAAGCCTCAACTCACAGAAATGCTTTCATACCACAGAGGAATTTATTGTCATTGCATGCAAACCAGCAGCTATTCCTGGCGTTTTTATGCTCCTGCCCTTCCTCCACTAACATTTCTGTCATCCTACCAGCGTGCTGGACGAGGCGAGCGCTTGCCAATGCGTCCCTGGAACCTGAAACACATGCTGCTGCTATTTGCCGGAGCGCTTAAAGCGGATTATGCCGGTCATTCTCATGCTGCATGCTGCCCCGCAGAATGATAGAGCACAGGAAGAGGCTGCGCTGTACCAGCGGAGCTGTGGAAGAGCACGGCCAGTGCGGTCAAGGCAGGGCGAGGCTAGAAACCCTGGATCCTTTGAGGAAAAACTTACTACGTAACCAGGGCTAGTAAATCTCTGACTTTATGGTCATTTGATTTGACTGTGATTTGTTAAGAAACAGTCTGATGCTTGATGACATCTCACATTTCACCACATTTGATTTTCCTTTGGGTAGGTTTCAGAGTTACTCACTTAATACGCCAATAGATGAACTGTCCGCACAGTAGTGCAATACAGAGACAAAACTCTTGCAAAAACATCTATCCATCACAATGAATTTGGACTTTTTACACACCTTGAAGTAACACAGTATTATTTGTTAAGAGTGGCATCTATATATATGTTCCAGGGGCCATGCTGAACTTTTGGCCCCCTGAACCATTTTCCCTCCTTATTTGCAAAAAGGGCAAGAGGTGTTCTAAGGACTTTACCTGGAGGGTGCGGTCTCTCGGTGGGACTCATCTTGTTGTGCTTGCCACAGATACCCCTGCCCTGCAGCAGAGCCTGGAGTGGGCTGTGCTCTCTCGGAGGGGGCATGCAGCGCAGGCCCTTGGCGCAGCTCAGGGTGTACACCCCACACGGCTCCCCCAAAGCCAAGACAGCCGTGCTGGACGTCCCCACGTGGTCCCGAGAGGCCCGGCCCGCACCCAAGGGGTCTTTGCAGGATGGGCAGAGCTTGTGGGGGCCCAGTCGGCTGGCCACGGTCCAGGATCCGCAATGAGCCACCAGCAACAGGACGACAGCGGTCAAGTTGGAGAGGAAAGGCATCTTCTTGCGCTCTGGTCTCAGGAGGTTCTCCACGCTCCCTCGTACGCTCGTATGGACGTGGCCGATGCTATTTCTGGATGTCTGTGTTCCTCTTTCTCCCCCCCAAGTCTCTGTTTTCCTTACACGTTCCTCAGCTTTAGCTTCAGCTTGGTGCTCAGCCCTGTTCAGTCGTGCGGCAGCCAGAGGGATACGATCCGAGAGTGAGGGAGGCTTTTAAAGATCAGAAAGGCGGTGATAGAGAGCGAGAGAGAGAGAGAGAGAGAGAGAGAGAGAGAGAGAGCACAGTTATGACACCTTCAGGGGCTGGGACTGAGAGAGAGAGAATGAGCAAGGGAAGGAGGGAGGGAGAGAAAGAGAGAGAGCAAGAGAGAGGGGGTAGAGAAAGAGAGATTATTTTTCCTTTCAGAAATGTTCAAGCACCAGCTCCAGCTTTTCTTCACCTATAAACTGCATGTGGAAATACTCCTATACCCCAGCTTGTGTCAAGCATTGCACACTTCTGCATCATATATTAAAATGTCAGACCATTCTGGCAAGGTTTGCCATGGTAACACAATGAGGGCGAGGGATTCGGTTTCTCTCATGACTTCACACTTTAAGAGTTGCACCACCAACTTTAAGGGCGTCAGAAAGGTTGGCTGCTGCACTTTATTGGCTGTAGATGAGTAAAAGTGCAAGAGGAGGTTGCATGTAAACGGATATGTAAATACATGAAGATCATATGACTGAATCGCCGAAAAGGATGCAAGGGATGCATTTCTAAGCATAGAAACACAGCATACACACCATATCACTCTTTTATGATGCACATGCTGCTACA
>JBBPDE010000134.1:3011900-3028061 GCA_037974605.1 Nannopetersius ansorgii
AGTATAGACCCAGCTCCCAACCCAACTTTGTGAATAGATTAACGGCGATATTTTTTTATAGCGCGATAAGAGTCTCATTAACGCAGCACGTTAACGCCGGTAACGACCCAGCACTAATATATATATATAAATTTATGTACATTCTTTTGAGTGTCCGTCACGTTTTTTAAATGTCATAGTGCATGTGTGTGCTGGGGCTTGTCAGAGAGGTGGGTTCAGAACTGAAAAGCATCATGTGTGCGTGCATTCAAGCCATGAGCTTCTATCAAAGACGCAAACAAGGCTGCCCTTCTCGACCTCACTGATTGAAACAATTATAATCTCAGGGAATGTTATGGCCTGCTTGTTTTTGGCCAGCAGAGATGAAAGGCACGTTTGACGTATTGGAAAAAGCATCATTCTTCGTGCAATATGGTGTTAGAATTCCACAAAAACAAAAATATCCTGTTTTTTTTTTTGCAGCTCTCTAAGACTTGAGTCCTCCTCTGAGGATTCAGGGTCATTGTTGGATCTTGTTGAATCGCAAATTACCTACATGTGCTATCTGTGGAGCCTGTATGTTGTGATTTTGTGTATAGATGGCTCTTAAAATCTTCTCTTCCGGTTATAAATAAAGCAGTCTGATCTAAAACAATGATCTCCATCAGTTAGCTGTCGGGCAAATGTTTTACAAATTAAACTAATTCAGTATAATTGCTACTTTATGTAGGGTTTCACGTCCTATAAAGATTGCTGCAAAGGAACAGTAAGGAAATATAGTGTCCATGAATCTGCTATAAGATAAACGATGAACAAGAAAGAAAACCACTCTTTTCGAGTTCATTCTTCAAGTTTACTGCAGGATGTAGCTTTCAATGTATATCGATTTTAAGGTTTACAAACGTATTCTCACTGTACAGAAGACCAGGTTGCATTTAAATGCCGTTAAAGACAGCTTTGGGATTCAACAAGATAGATCCAATAAAATGAGACAGTGCAGTTTTAGTATGTGAGTAGTTGGTGCATTGTTTTATATGTGGGTGTTAATTCTGTCAGTCTCTCAGGTTTGGAGAGGATTATCATTGTAGAAACATGGACTGTTGTCTGTTCTATTGAGTATTTCCTTGACAAGCTATAAGTAGCTGCTTTATTAGATTAGATTAGATTAGATTCAACTTTATTGTCATTACACATATACAAGTACAAGGCAACGAAATGCAGTTTAGGTCTAACCAGAAGTGCAATAAGCAGAAAGTGCAGGATAAAGGTATAAGTATGAGTTATAAGTTATGAGTATATGTACAAGAAGAAACTGAATAATATTTACAGATGGATGTGCAGTAGTGTGAACATAATATACATAATATACAGTATGAATATATGAGGTATGAATACAGTATGGATATATGAACATCATATACAACTATAAACATTTGTCTGACAGCTAACTTATATTAAGAGTTTCTAAATGACTTTCTCATACTTCCTTGCTGTAGTTACCAAGGGAACTCTGATGAAGTTGGCTGCTATGTGGCTTCACGACCTTTGTCAAAGGGAAACTGCTACTTTGAGGTAAGTGGCTTTAGAAGAGCATTGAGAGACTATTCCTCTGGTAACGCCAGTGTTGTATGAATTAGCGTTTTCATAATTCTGTCGCTTTGCTTCTGGATGCTATTGAGACCAACCAGTCTTGTTTTTTTCTTTGCTTCTGAAATTCAGTTCATTTTCAAGATTAAACCCCGATTTCTTTTAAGTAAAACCAAAAGCCTAGGTTTGACAGCAGTGCAAACATATATTTCCATTTATTGAAAGTTGGAAACCGAACTGAAATGTAAATTGGTCTTGGAAATCACATAATAATGAATATCCTGCCACATGTTTTTTTGTCCATTCAGAAAATTGGTTTCCCTTGTCGTCTTCCATTGGAGTCATGGAACACAGAGCTCAGGTTTTTCTGTAAACTTTAGAACACGGTGCTTTGGAATACGCTGTCGGAACACAGCTAAACGATCTGTACTCGCACACCACGTTCTTAGTTTGCTGGACTGCTTGCTCTGTTAGGAGGGTGGATGATCTTATATTTGTTACATAACAATTTTTGAAAACTTTTTCCAGCTACAAAATGAACCAGCAAATAAAATGGTGCCATATTATAACTGAGATAACGGTCATATTTTTTTATTCAACATTCATTAAAATGACAATAGTAATCAATTAGTTATAAATTAATAATATAATTATATAAAGGGTTGTCATCCATCCAGCTACATGCTACAATGCATGTTTTACAGTTACTGTATACTGGTTAGTGTACAAACTCTATATAATTGATTTTAACCTGTATTTCAGATGCATTTATGCTTATTCTGGAGCTTATTTGATGTAATACAATGGATTTGATAATCTTTTGCACACTTTTAGGCCATTTATCACCAGTCTATTAGACCGGTAAGGTCTGTAGGCATAGGTTTACTGTGTGTAGCCCATCAGCCTTTATTAATGGAAATGTACCAATGTAGGACCACCACTGAGCAAATGTTTGAAGGCCATTCTAAGCACAGCAGTAACTCAGATATGGTAAAAGCATGGTAGTGTATACATCTGCTAATAGAGACAAATGTATACACCCTTTAGTGTTATTATCATTTAATCAAAATCATTATGTTCTTGCCGCTTTTCTCAGTATTTTCTCAGCCCTGCAGTTACTTCTCAGATGTCTTAACAGTCCTCCCTTTCCTCAGGCCTTCAGTTCATTATCAGCATGCCACTGTGTGAAGCTAAACCAACGGTCCAAAAATGTACAGGGGGAACCTGTAAAAGCGAGATCCCATCCCAAAAAGAACAAGGAGAAAAAAATTTTCCAATGTTCCTTACAATGCTCCTTTTCTAAAGTGGTCTATGTAAGAATGACTTGTCTACTTCACATCAACTTCAGTGCATGAAGTCACCAAAATCAGGCCGCGATAGACAAAGGTAGATTATTAGGTTTAAGTTTTATATTAGCTGTCTTCTGTTATTGTTGGGGTTTGGCTTTGCTTTCATCAGACAAAGTTGTGCCTTCGCTGAGCAGACATGGTCTTCATAGAGAAGGGTGTTGCTGGGATCAGAATCAGAAAACTTGATTTATCCTGGAGGAAATTTCTTTATTAGTTGGGTTTATATCATGTGTATGAACATGCAGTGTGAGCATTGGAACAGGTATTAGGAGGACAGTACTGTTACATTATATTCTGTCTTATATTATGACATTTCTAATAAAGTGATCAGTTTGTTTAGTCTATGTATTGTTTAACAGTGTGTGTTTTAAAAAAAAAAATCTTTCTTGTTTTTTCTGCGGGCATGAAACTTAAAATGTCTCTTTGTTGAGAAATTGCCCCTTGCTTTGTCATTTTATCAAAAATGAAAAGCCTTGAACAATAACAATTTAGTCCAAGAAGACCATGTACTTTGAGACCCTCCTTTTTATTGAAAAGCATTTTTAATAAAACCTTTTAGGATCTTTAGACGTAAGTGGATGAATGATATGTGCAGTTGTGCAGTGTTCCAGTAGTTCTGACAACTGCACATGATATATACTTATTTATATTGGTGCCTGACTTAGTACATTAACCATGAAGTAATGTCACATTACCCACCCCAAGAATACAAGCAGGGAGTTCGCAAAACAGCCAAGATCTTTCTGTGGTTCTCCAGGACATACTGCAGTTTTTGATGCAGACGTATGAGCTTTACCTGTCCTCAGACATTTGCCATGAAATACAGTTTGGGGAAGAAAGAGGATCCAGGTGATTTAATACGGGAAAGCCTGCAAGGTTTGGGCTGTAAATTAAGTTTTGGGAGAGGGCATGCACTGTATGATTTATTGAGCTGTGCTGAGGCTGTCTGGATGAGAGGCAGCTTCTGCTGGGCTGTTGGCTGCTGGCAGCACAGCCTGGTTTGATGGACTTCCTCTCCTGGGCATTGGTGCTGGAAAGTAACACCCCGTCCATTATCCTTCTGCACCACACTTATATGAAGCCCAGCGCTCAGCCCTTCTCACCTCGCAGACGCATCCCTCACTGAAGCTCTGACTTCTTGCCACAATCTCAGTTTCGATATTAAGGTCATGAGCTGCACATCAAACCTTCAAAATGTTTAAACTTACAAACTTGTCTTCTTGCTAGGACTTAATCATCAAGTTGTCAATGTTTGTTGCACTGGTTTTACTGGTTTGATCGGAAACCAGTAACAAGGAATGAATCCACTCCTTTAATGCCGGGGTGTATCAAGCTTTCCAAAAGTGAGGGTGTTCTGGGATGGGGAAACCAAATTATAAATACAATCATGACCAATTATAACTTCCAGAATTTCTACATTTATATGCATCGAGGCCTAGCCTACAGTATGGAAATTAAACCATAGTACTGTTTAGGGGCGGGCGATATAACCAAAATCTTCTATCACGGTAGAAGCAATTTTCTACCTCGAAAACAATATATATCACGATATAGCAATTTGGATCCGGAAATGCATAAATAAAACTTCAAACACAAAGAAACTGTTTTATATAATGTAATTTTATTTAAACTGTGAATTAAAGGCTTACTTTAAGTTAAGGCTTATCTATGGATTTTTACAGCTAACGGTCACCAGGGGTGCACTATGAAGGAAACGCAAGAGCGAGACAGACAGTTCACGCCAGGTTTTGAGAGCAAAACAAACCAAGTGAGCCCAAATGCAGTAAGAGAGACACGAGGATTAATGACTGACTTTTCTGGTATGCTCTTACAGTTCTTTTATGCACACTTCGAACACACCATACAATAATTTTATACCACACACGTCTCCTAACACTAACTCGACACACATACAAAGTAACTCGCTCAAACTAACTACAGCTCTCATTCTCATGGCTTCTGCTCAACACACACTCGCTCTACCTCTGACTACTCTCACGCTCCAATGCCTCTCTCCTCGCTCTATACTCCTCTTGCGCTGCGTAACGATGACGTCCTCTTCAAGCTTGGAGGCGGGTCATCCTGGAGCGATCCTCCAACAGGAAAATTCGTAAGCGATCAGCCAATCACCAGTCTTCTCTTTGGTTCACGTCACCTTGGGAGCCTATAAGAAGTTTGATAGGATGAAGGACCGGAAGAAAACACAAACACAAAGTGCCTCGGCACGTAACACTGTGTTGGCACTTTTCGGAAAAGATCCTGGTTATTTTGTTGAGCAGCCGTGTTACTGCATCCTTACTGCCATGTTACAGGCAAGCACTTTTTAAAATTTAGCCATTTAAAGTTATTGCCTTGTCAAGTGCCGTAAGCTTTGTTTTTTTGTTATACTGCACTACTACGGTACTATGACTGCAGTTGTTTTATTTGTGCACTGCACAAATGCTGTTTGTCATGTCAAAGAGGTGAAAGTTTGATTGATTGATTGAAAGATTTGTTGTTTCTCAAATGTTAATAAATGGGATGCTTTGCTTTCCCAAATAGTCATCTCTGTCCCGACAATCTCCTCCGTGGTAGCAGGAAGCCTTATATACGGATAATTAAACATTAAAACACCTGCGGCTTATAGTCGGGTGCGCCTTATATATGGAAAGGGTAACATCTGTTTGGTGCATGCTGCCACCTACTGTACAGGAGTGTGCAAAGGGAAGTAGCAGACTATGCCTCGTTGCGCACCATCTGATGCGCACCATCACTGGCGTGCCTTTGAGAATACGTCTGCCTTTCAACTGTGGGGGTTGCTGACACATGTAGCATCGTTTTGAACTGACAAAAGTGGGGAGGGGGTGGAATCGCATTTCAGCAAAAGTGGGGATGTTGAATATAATATGGCCAAAAGTAATGGGGCGCCTGACCCTCGCAAACAACTAGCCAAAACATTTAGCGCTGCATGCTGCGCACACACACGAGCACAAAAAGCAAATGACTATCAAAACAAAAGAATTCTTAAAAAAAACCTTGCCCAGCTCTGATGAATATATATGTTTTATATTGCCCTTGGTGTGTTGTTTTTATTTTATATCTGTCAAAAACTGGCCCTGTCCAGACGTAGAATTGGAGGCACAGGCACAAACGTCCATGAGGAGGTAATTTATTGGGAACAGAACAACACCGAACAGAAAACAGGCACGAGGAACGGGGAAGACATCGACCGGGTAAAGGTGATTAACATAGGAGCCGCTTAAATAGGGAGGTGCATGAACAAAGGACCAATGAGAACACATAATAATGTACTTAAACACTAGCTGGCTGAAACCCCTTGATCACTAAAGCTGGCTAGAGATAGACCACACCCAGTAAGCTGATGAGGCAAGTTCATTGTCCGATGGCGACCTCTAGCAGCCACAGACTGAGAAGTCAAGTTTGAGCTCTGAAGAGCGGATATCTGGTTATAGCTCTTTCCTAAAATTCCAAGTGCACATGTCAAAGGTTGGTCACGATCTCGGTACTACCACCAGATGACATTATGGACTGTATACTAAACATGCAGTCTATCTTTCCCTGTAAAAAAAAAAACTACATTTTTCAGTATTTCCAATACAAAGAGAAAAGAGTAAAGTTGCACTTTACAATAAGTCTACACTTATAAAGGGTTTATAAATTATTCATAATCAGGTTGATATTTGGGTTGTAGACACTTTATAAATCATTAATAATCAGTCATATACAAGTTGTCACAAATTGATGCAGACTCATTATTTGGCCAGATTCTCAGGCAGAATGATAAACTGTCAACTTCATCAGGGATTTGTTAACATTCTACTACTATTAAAACAACTGATCTTGCTGAATAGGGAGTCTACAACAACTGTTTTTGAATAATTTATAAGGATCATTTAAAAGGGTCTGATTGTAAAGTGGAACAAAGAAAAGCTAGATGTCCTTAAACTTCATGTGCAGTGTAGTTCTCCTGTTTATGGATATCATTTAAATGCAGTTTAACGAGAAATAGACCTCCCTATTTTTTCGATAGGTGTGACAGTATGCCAGAGGAGGGAATCACTCATGTTTTCATGTCCACTAATTCAAGATGCTTGGATTTGTTCTCACAAATGAGTTTGACATTTTCAACCAAGAGTTGAGTTTGCTCGGTTCACGTGGGTGATGCTGGCAGTCCGAGTGTGACGCACATTTCAGAGAGAATCTCTTGAACCAAGGGGAGACTGGAAGCATGAATTTTTTATTAATTTTTTTCCCCATAAAGGTCATGTGCCTGGTGGAATATGCGTCAGTGGCACGCTCATGTTTCCTTGTTACACTTTCACAGGAGTTTCATTTCACCTTCTTTGGCCCCCAAGCAAAAGCCCGCTCGCCCAGCACACTTGCGCGTTAGCTGCCGAACCCTAATTCTTTCAGCGCTTTCTCTTGTTTAAACAACCTCATTCACTCAAAAAAGAACCCTCCACCGTGATCTAAAGCCTGTTTTTTCAGGGAACTTGCATGTGCGTGTGTGAATCAATTTTGTCCTTAGTCAAGTGGAAATTTTCTCTATTAGCCTAATTGATTATTTTCTCTGGAAGCGTGGGATGGAATTGTGCAGCCGCTGAGTTCATGGCAAGGTTCTGTTTTGAGGGATGGCGTGTCTTCGGCGTTCATGGCACATTAAATTCACAGTAGGGCACTTATAGAATGAATGGCGAACATTAATATTTAGGAAATGCTTTTAGGATTTACAGTAGCTTCATAAAGCTTGGAGAGAAAAATCCTAGAAAGAGTCAACAGGAGAGAAGGGGAGGGGTGGACTTGGCCTTAAACATGCAGTTCAGGAACCTGAGGAGACTCTCTCTCAGGCTATGAATAAGCTTTGGCTCTGAGCGTAGTTTAGTTTGTGAAGCAGGAAGAGGTGGATGGCCAGCAGCTGTACAGCAGCCATCCTGCTGGAGCTGGCTACAAATATTAGGCCACGTGGAGTGGGATCTAACTTTCCTTACTACCAGGACCCATGAGCAGTTAATTTTGTGTTATTCTGACCTTGGCAAAGATCACTATTGAGGTATCAGAAGATGTAGTTAAACTAGATTGCATTTCCACAAGAAAAATGAGAAATATGTTTGCGTGGTTGCTATAAAACCAGTTTTGGAGACGCATACATAGCCAAAAAAGTTTGCTTATAAAAACTTGCAGGTGCCTCTTCTGACACTCTTCATTCAGCACACACACCCTGTTTTACCATTGAACCACAGAGTGGGGCATAAGCCTGCTGTCTCTTGCCAAGCCAATTTTGGTTAAGGATGGCTGAAAATGGGTGGAATGGCTTCTCTTGTTGAAAATGGGTGGGAAAAAAACACAAGGCCACATTCACAGTTGATCATTTGTAACTGGATCACAACAAACAGTGTCATAATTGACCTGAACTTTAGTGTTAGGAAGTTTATTTGAGTGTACTGTGTGCTTTGCTTCCCAAGCAAAGCACACATCAATTGTTCTTCCGTGTTTTGTCGCTTTCCGGCTGCCATAGCCATGATGTCACCGACTCGCTTCCCACTGCACAGGTTTTTTAAGGCGACTCTATCTGCTCTCTCTGCTCATATATTCCAGAGGCGATCAAAAATCTGAACATATTTACACTGCACCAGATATTAACAGACAGGGGCCAAATTCCAGCTGTAAAAAGAGTATTAATAATAATAAAAATAAAACTTAAAACACACTAATTAGTTGAAATATATTCAGAAAAAGTAAACCATAAAAGTAAGTGATTCTGATTAGTGTCTTTAGTCTTCCATTGCAGTTGTTCAAAATTAGGTTCAAAAGTGTTGTTTTTTTTTCACTGCCCCTTCTGGGCACCTTCTGCATGGCAGGGCATGGTCGGGCATATTGCACTGTTGATATGTTTTGCATACACAGAGTTAAGCAGTAGCTGGGAGGTCACAGTCTTAATAGCAGGTTACTTGCCGTGACTCCTTCCTATGACTCAGCTAAGCTTTTCTAGGACCTCAGGTCTGTTATTCCTGGCAACCTGTCTCTCTGAATATACACAGCCTCTGGCACTTTCTTAGATACCCCTCCCATCATTCCCTGTTGTGTTAGACATGTCAGTCATATTACTTATTAGAGCTCAAATAGCATCCCTGAACTCTAGCACTAACTCCATTCACTCACTAATTGCCTTTTCTAAGAAGTTAATAATTTCAGTTTTTCAGAGCGCATTTCATGCCATATTGTACATCTAATCTTGTTTGATGTCTGCAAGGTTACACTGAGAGTGAATAGACACAATTTTGTTCCATAGTTATTTGTTTTCAAGAGCTCCCCCCCCCCCCCCAAAGGAATAAATGTAAGAAATGCCTTTAACTCGTTCTTTATTAACAAATAAATAAATCTCTCAAATTGTTAAAGTAGCTCATGCTAAAATGCATATAACGAAATATTGACTACACGATTCTATAAAACTAAAGGCAGTTTTCTGTGCACAAGTATAATTAATTGTTTCACATTTGTACAATGTGGAGTTTGGTAGAAAGTAAAAATATCGAAGCAGCAAGACTTTCAATAGTTGCATAAAATGAACAATTAAACTGATTGTAGCGTTTTCCATGATGATCAACAGGCCTAAATTATACCTAGTGCTGTCAAAGTTCACACGTTATATGTTTTAACGGGATGAACTATAGACACCGCAGATTTTTATAACACCATTAATTCGTTTTCCTAGCTTTATTGTTTGGATTAAAGCCCAGCTGCTCACTTTTGAAATGTTCGTTTCAAGTCAAATTTGAGTGTATAGTGGGACCAATCGCAATGGACTACACAAAATTATTACACAGACACTTGTTTGTCCAATTCTTTGTCTGTTCCCTTGTCAATTCCTGATCAAAATTATGTGCGGGAAATGAAAGGCCTGCTCAGCCGTTTAGCAGCAACAGGGCTGTTGTATTATCTCCCAGTCCGAACACCCTGTAGAATGTCTACCAGATAATGTTTAAACATGTTCAGTTACATTTTTATAATCAGTCCATTTTATCATCTCCAGCTGAAATGTTCATGTAGCATCGCCTGACCCGAATACAGTGCTCTCATTCATTGAACAAGCTTATTGGGTGTTTGTAATTTTACCTGTAAAAACATGGACTTTGAGTTGGTTGACCAGGGACATTAAAGTTTTACATCAAGACGCTTGAGTTTTTGCTGCATGCAACGGTCAGAAAACATGCTGTCATTGATAAAAGGAATCGATAACCTCTGAGGCAAATGACTGATGCATCCGATAGTTTGTAATTGGTTCTCAACTGGAACTGGTTCTTGGTGCCCATCTGAACCGCAGCTAACTCAGTCATTGTAGAGCTCAACACACTTAACTGCCAACTGCTGTGTCAGCTAATGGACGGTGGAGGTAGCTCAGTGGGTAGGATACTTGCCTCCAGACCAAGAGGTCATGGGTTCGAATCCTGCCTTCAGCAAAACCACCACTGAGCAAGACCCTTAACCCCAAGTTGCTCCAGGGAGAGTGTGCCCTGTAGGGAGGGAGGGAATGTAAGTCGCTTTGGATAAAAGCATCTGCTAAATGCCGTAAATGTAAATGTAAATGGATGCCCTTACTAGCCATCATCACACTGAGTGATTGGAGGAGAGATGTAGTCTTGGACTCCCAGCCGTGAATGTTGAATGTTTGCACAAGTTACTGCACAAAAAGCAGAACCTGACCTTGCAGGATTGCGCTAAGATGTGTTTTTGCACTGCAGGTAACCATCATGGACACAGGTGTCAGGGGGACGATCGCTGTGGGACTGGTACCTCAGTACTACAAGCTTGACCATCAGCCTGGCTGGCTGCCCCACTCCATAGCATACCATGCTGATGATGGGAAGTAAGTTATACAAAATGTGCCATTTTTAAAGACAATGATTAAAATGTTACATTTTGATTTAATGATATCACTTAAAATGTCTGGGCGTGTTAATGGGGGTTTTTGTTAATGATGTTGGCTTTTTTTTTTTTAACCTGATGTTTTTGTTTTGCTGTTTTTCTGTTAATGTGAAACGCTTCCTGCTTTCTCAACCACCCACCTTCCAAAGGAACAGCTAATCAGATGTCTCTCCTGTCCTCTTCAGGCTTTATAACGGCAACCCTGTTGGCCAGCAGTTTGGCCCCAAATGTAACCGCGGTGATCGGATAGGCTGTGGAATCTATGCAGACACTTTTGATGCCGGACTCACAACTGTGTTTTTCACCAAGAACGGCAAGGAGGTGAGTCACTCTTGCACAGAGCAGAAGCCACAACGAACATCCTGCTCTTTTGAACCTGTTGTAAGGCAGATATGTGTACGTGAATGTGAAAAGTCCAAAGATTATTCTAATTAGATGAATATCAGTTCTGCATTACCTCTGTAATGTTGTTCTTGGATGACGGCTTCCTGGCCTTATTTTTCACTGTTCAGTATTTCCTGTACGTGGCTGCCTTTTGAAAAGCAACTTCTTAGAAATCAACAGTAACTTCAAATGAATTGGATTATGACAAAGTGTGAAGTTATTTGGCACTTGCATTTGGCCTATGTTGATCCTCCCTGTAGCGTAACAAAGAAGCTGCGCTGCAATGCATTGTAAACAGATGCTCACTGTGGGAAAGTTCATATCCACTTTACTGATATGCAGGCAAAATTCTAGCAAATGCGTACAGCTCTTAAACCTATCCAGTGCTGATTAAATGTACTTTAAACCCATTATTTTCCTCAGGCAAGTTTGGGGCCAACAGACATGGAGGCCCCATGTCACAGAAGCTTCTCCTGTAGCCTCTTTTGCACTTGCACAAGTGATTCATGGCTCGTAAACAACTTCCCTGTGATGACTTTCCATTCTCTCTGATCGTTTTAATATGAATGGCCTGCAAACAATTACAGTGCAGACGTAGTAAACACTAAGCCATGATGAAGTTAGCAGCAGATGTTTATTGTTTTTATTCATGGATTATCTTTTTAGTATTTATATTCTCTATTTATTCAAAATCTCTGTTTGTGTGATTGGGGCCATAGGTGGGCTCTGTAGTGGTTCCAGTGGCTCCTGATGGACTCTTTCCTGCTATCGGGATGCACTCTCTGGGGGAGGAGGTGCGGCTAGACCTGCAGGCTGAGTGGGGCACAGAGGAAGAGGACAGCGTAATGATGGTAGACAGCCATGAAGACGAGTGGGGACGTCTCTATGATGTCCGGGTCAGCGGAACGGTAAGCCAAGAACAACGTTTTCGAACTGTCCTTGGATCGATTGTTTCTCATTAAACTGAAGTAAGAGAAACAACAGTTATATTGTTCTTTTTCCAAAAAATAAATTGTGATTAAGTATTAATGATAATTTAATCATCATCAATTCCAATTTCTTTCTGAAGTTACACTGGAAATGTTGCTCTTGCAAAATTTGATCATGACTATTTTGAAAGAGAGGCCTTGCAATACACTGATTAATGCCGCGTCTTAAATATGCGAGTTATTTACTGGCCCCAGGACAGCCAGTTAGTGTGCTACCAAAGCCGGGTGAATTATGAAAGGACTGGTCCTGAGTTTCAGGCTACTTTCGTCTTGGCTGCCTGTTCGCACGTAGTTTACAGCATCTCCACTCTTGCGAAAAGCACCTGGAGGGCTAGTATTACAGAGTAAGGTGCTTGGTGTGTCTTTTTTTTTTTTTTTTTTTTTTTTTGGAGAATGTTTTTTATTTATTTTGCAGGAGATTCCTTTGTGACATGACCTCCGGAGTGGCGCAATTGTCTAAGCATTGGCCCTGCCTGAGATCACGAGTTTGATCCCTGGTGGTACTGAAGCCCAAAAAGAGCACAGTTGGCTTTGCTCTCCCTAGTGGGTAGGATGGCTCTCCCCTATCCCACAGCTCACAGCTTGCCAGCAGGGGCGTCTGGTATCTGACCTAACGGAATTGGCAGTCATGCGTTCTCCTCCGAGCACGTAACACTGTCCGGTGACACTGCTTTAGCAGCAGTTTGAAAAGATGCAATGCCTGGGTTTGGTTTATGTGACTCAGAGGAAGCATGTGCTAGCCTTCACCCTCACAGTGTTGGTGGTATCATGTGATGGGAGAGTCCTAGCTAGTGGGTGGAATTGGAGATGACTTAATTGGTCATAAAAAATTTTTTAAATGTTCTCAGTTCTCTTTTTGATCTCACGCATTCTCTTTTTGTTCTCAGTTCTTCCCTTGTACACTTTCAATGATTCATAACAAGGTTTTAGAATTCTTGTCTCTAGAAGCTTAATAAAATGTAAAATAAAGTAAAGTAGCCTCTTACAGTCACGCATAAACACAGCCCACACACAGTGTGAACAATGTGGAATGTGTGTTTAAGCCATTCAGTCCCACAACCTTCTGATCGCAGGGGCATGGGATGGATAAGTAACCCATTGTAGGTATTAGATTAGATTAGATTAGATTAGATTCAACTTTATTGTCATTACACATGTACAAGTACAAGGCAAGGAGCTGATAAAGGTATATGAGCAGCTTTAGAACTCCCTTCAAGAGGAACTGTGGAAGTTCTAGGGCTACCAAGAAAAGAACCAGAAAACGTTTGAGGGAATGGTTTTAAGAAACGTTTTTCCAAACTGTGGGTATGAATTTGTGAAAAGAACCCTTTTAAAGTTTACAGTAATGTAAAAAATCTAAGAATGTAAAAATTCTTTAAAAAAAATAAAGTTTTTCCCAGAACTGTGCAGCTAAGCTGAAAATCATTTGGGTGTGATGAGTTGACTTTAGTGCATAAAAAGGGAAAACAATCATCTTTGCTGGTGTCTCACCCTCCTCTTTTTTTCTTTCTTGTATAAATCCGGTTCTAGGTTTTGTAACCTGGGGGCCTTAGTGCAGGAGGTATTCTGGCTTTGTCCCGTCATTGGAAGAAAGAGAGAGGCCTTCACCTGCATGCCTCCATGTGGTTAACACTGCTGTTGAGAGCTGATAAAGGCATGTTTTGACAGGCATTGAGGGTTTGGGCATGGAAAACTGAGGACCGACTGCCCTGAAGTTAATTTTTCCACATTAGTCACTATTGAATAAAGTTAAGTGGTTATTCAGTACGTTGCGTTTGAATGGTGTGAGTGTTGATCCAACAGTCAGCGTTATCATTGTTATAAACAAGTTATTTATAGTGAAAGAATTGCATCAGCTAGGGGGTTTTTGATTCTGATCTCTCACTGGATTACCAGCCCATAGTGCTGCTCTGGTATCAGTTTTTGTCCTTCTTATGCAGGTGAAAGCTATTTATACACTGATGTCATATAATGAGTAAGGCTGGGAATTGTTTGATTAATTTAATTTGTTACCAAACTAATATCTAAGACATGTTTTTACTTTATAACGCTTACATATGAATACATTTTAATTCACACTTAATGTCATTAATAAGGTATAATATGTCTGCCAGAGGACTCACTCTGGTATAAGCTCTTATTCTGGGTTTTAGATGTTTGTCATTTTGCCTATTGCATTACCAAAGAATTTGCTCTTAGCTAACGTACTTCGGATGTATACTAATGGCAGGCAAATAAGGAGGAAGAAATTTTAGTCCTAGGAAGCTCAGTAGACAGGCATGGGAGACCGCCCTGGTTGAACCTTAAGTTCCAAAGTTGGCAGCCAACAGTTTGGCAAAACGTTCTTTAAGAAATAGAGGAAGTGGCATCTGTTTCCTGATATATTGACTTTGGTGCAGTTCTGTTTCCACTGGAAGTGTTTATATGAACCATCCATTGATGATTCCTTGTTTTTTTGGGAACCAATGCTTTAAAGCGGCTAGGAGGCTCTCCAGGTCTTCTAAGCAAAGCTCTGAATAGGTTTGGACCTATTGACTTCACTTGATTGGTATAAAGGACTACATTCGTTGTCAAACTTTAATTAACCAGGCCATCTATCTGGTCCTACTGTCCACACACTTTGACATAAAAGCACCCAACACCTATGGAAGTAGTCTGCTCATAGACCTCAGTACCGTAAACCTTTTTCGATAAATAGGTCATGTAGGCTAGAGCAAATTGGATAGTGGCAAAATATGGCTCACCCATATGCTAGTGGTTACTGAATTATCTCTTATGTTGACTTAGGTCAGTAAATGTAAACATTATATATACATTCATATTAGGGCATTAAAGATTTTTGCCTTTTTTCAAGTCGAAGTCGACTCAACATGTCACACAGACACATTGGAGGAATACAGGTGTCCAATAATGAGCAACTTTTATTAAAGTTCTCTGTAACACTAGCCTTCGCCTTGCGCTGCAGCCAAAGGTCTCACATATTTAAAGATAAAACTGACAAGCAGATAAGTGATCTACTGTTCCTTCTTCTCAGTCAGAGGCTTTCTGTAAAACCTCCAATCCTCTGGACTGGACAACTCCCTACAGTGCCTCCATCACCCATGTTAGCTTGCGGATGTCGTTTCAGATGACCGTGCATAACCCTGTTACTTTTATTGTACTTTAACAGTGACTTGCAGTTTGTGCAGGTCACTGTGCTGTTTGTGTGGTCTAGAGTGAAGTATCTCCACCCATGTGTTGTGTGTCTGTCACCTCCTGCCTCTGCTCTCATGTCTTTCGTCTTGTTATGGTCTTGTGTTTGATTCCCCCCCACGCACCAACATTGCCACTTTTTTAATGAATATAATAATTGGTTAAACCAGGGAATGCATATCTGCGTAAGCCGATCAGAGGCAAAGACTGAATTGTGTGCACAAACACATGCACAATGGATATATATATATATATATATATTAGAGGTGGGCATAGATTAATGTTTTTAATCTAGAGTAATCTCACTGTAATCTTGGAATTATTCTAGATTAAACTAGATAAAAATGGCTCATTGAATTCTGCCGAAGGTCTGAAGCCCCCTCCGAAATGATCCCAAGCCACCCTAAATATATAGTCGTTATTCTACTATTTTTAAATTATATATCCAAACATTTCATGCAAGATATCACAGAGCACAGATACGCACTTTACAAATAGAAACAAGATAAATTGTTAAGATAAAGAGATAAAACGTATAAATTGAAATAATAAGTCCATCATTATTGAATTAAAATGATGCTGTTGCAGCTGCTGTAGGTAGAAGGCAGGCATTAGGACCCAGGCGGAGCTACACGGCGCTGCTTGTTAGCGAGCAACCAGAGTCTGTTCAGTAATATTTCGCTGGTAGCGCTGTTTGTACTCAGTTCAACAGAACAATACTATGAGTGTCCATAACTGTTCACTGCTTAACTTTACTT
>JBBPDE010000134.1:3041109-3053652 GCA_037974605.1 Nannopetersius ansorgii
TGTGTGTGTGTGTGTGTGTGTGTGTGTGTGTGTGTGTGTGTGTGTGTGTGTGTGTGTGTGTGTGTGTGTGTTTACAACTTTTGCTATTTGGATTTTTGAATCAAATATAAAAATATTCAAGCAAGAAAATTCTGGGTGTTATTTAAATCATTATGGGTGCAATTTAAGTGTACTGATTAGCTATGTTAGCCTGATGATGGTACTCCCTTGTTCAAACAGTTCATAGCTATACTCAATTGTTGTCTGCATAAAGTGAACATCATTTGCGAGTGGCAAATTAATAAAGACATTTGTGTGCCTTCCATTGTAAAAAAGCAAATGTAGACTGACAGATGCTGTTTTTAGTTGCAATGTTTGGAAGGTCTGTGAATGCTTATGCTGCGTTGCTTTCTTTCAGACTTAAACCTAAGAATTTTTTGTTTAACTTGAAGTCAGCAGCAGCTGTTAAACCACATCATAAGCCAACAAAGAGTTAGCAAAAAGTTCTTGAGATTTGGACTAGCTCATGACATCGTTATCATACCATGTAAGTATCAGCAATGTATAACCAACGAAGTGAATCAAACTATGTGACTCAAACCCTGTTACTGGCACCAGTTTCTTCACAGAAACCAGAAACCAGAATCTACAATACAGTGCTTTGCCAAAGTTCCTCTTCACTGTTTTGGTTTAATGAGGTGTGGCTTTGCCTGAACTGCACATACATGACCACCTCCCTTTAACCAAAACAGAACAGAACCTCTGAAGTGTAATTTCCCATGAATGTGACGATCACTGCTCACTTGTGTTTTAAAGAGTGCGCAGGAAGGCCAGTCTCCTCACAGAACGCAGGGAGGTTTTGAAAGTGGTTTAAAAAGTGGTTATTTGCTTTCCATAACTTATGGGTTATTTGTTGTTATTGATAACTAGTAAATGCTGTTAGTAACTAGTGTCAAAGAAATTCCCAAAAAGGACTTCGATAAGGTTTAACAAAAGGAAGCTCACCACGAGACGTAATGAAAGTATAAAAGTAAGATTTTTTATTTTCTTGCAACAAGGGAACAAGTCTAAGAGAAGAGTTGTTCTCAAAAACTAAGTGCATGCTTTGCAATTTATCAAGCAGTAAGCAATGTGTGTGCATAACATAGTTGTCGTTAGGTTAGTCAAAACAAAAGACTGTGTATCTTCTCCGCTCCCGGACACTTCCAGCTGGATCGCTCCGTCCTTCTATCAGAGATACAGAGAAGACAGTCCTCACAGAGAACATATAAGACAGAGAGGTTACAGGATTATAAAACTCAAAGGTTTCCTAATGATTTCACGTGTGCTTGAACTCGCTAATATATAAACCCTAATAAGAATAATGATTTAATATGAAAGAAACTTTAATAAGGATAACATTTCTCCAACACTAGAAAGCAAGCAAGTTATGAAGTGTAGTTATTTCATAACTTGCCTGCTAGATTTTCCTGTACAGAAGCTGCTTTGTCTTCTTCGCTGAACTCCGCTGTTTTGTTTGTGTGTACCAACCACTACAGTGCCTTTCTGAAGTATTCCCTTCTCAAGTATATCATTGGCTTTTTTTTTTATTCATTTGTCTCTTTTAAAGCTATAGTACGAATTAGCACGTCCCATAGAAGAGTGAAACATGATGCATCTTACTTTCTTTTAAACTACACATGCCTTATTCAGATACCCAATTAAGTCATCAAAACCTCAAGACCTTTTCACATCATTAATCTGGGACATTGTGTGGGTACTTTTAACAGTAATATTTGTATTGTTTGTCTTTGGATGGCTCTTATTGATATGCTGTGGAAAACTCCAGTAAATCTGTAGACTAATCAGAATCAGAACCCTTTACTGATCCTGGAGGAAACTGCAAAGACACACAGAGACAAGAATAATATAAAAATAAAGTCCAAATAAAATGTAAGTATAAAAACAATGTCGAAATAAAATCTCAATACGAAGATACACTATGCTATATTCAAAAAGGCTGGGTATAAATACCATAGATAAGTAAATAGTCAGCATCGTCCTGAATCATGAACAAAATTACAGTCCTGTGAGTTTTTGTCTCTGTAAAAATGGAAAACACAACAATAGAAACCAAAGAATGTTCTGCTCTTTTTGCCATGCTGCATCACTTTTGCACAGGACCAACCATGCATGCTATAGGGAGGATTATGTGATGCCTGTTTTCAAGAATCAGGAACAAAACACATGCCACAAACCCCAAAACAAATAATTACTGTTCACACATGAGCCCTTTTGTTAGTCGTCAGCAGGGAAATGACTGCATCAACTTTAACATGATTTAATATTCAGCTTCTGTTCACACTTTGTTTAGTTAGTTTGTGTAAGTACAGGCAAGTGCTTTCTTTCCTTAGAACTTTCCCCATTATGTAGCATTTGTGGACTTCTGTTCTTAAGTAAAAGTCATGTTAAGGGCAGCTGGTGGCCTGGTTAGAGGGTTGCCCCTGCAATCTGAAGGTTGTGGGTTCGAACCCTAGGACTGCCATTGGTACCACAGAGGTACCCTTGAGACTGTTCGCCAGAGGCCATTGTAGGAAGCCTACTGTTTCATACAGGTGAAGGGGTTAAATGCAATTTCCTGTGGGGTCCATATAGTATATGAAATAAAAATAGAACAGTTTTCAGAAGAGAGGACAATGGCTGAGAGTGCCCTCTAAACCGCAACATCCTTCTCTTTAGAAACACAATACTCTGTACACAAGACCAGCAGATGCCAGGGAATTTGCCTCCAGCTGAAGTTCGTGTTTATAATTCAACAGTGACGAGAGGTTGGCACAAAGGAATCTTTTCACACTCCTACCCTACCCTCATTGTGGCGGTCGGGGGCCCGTACATTACTCTCCCTTGCTTATCTGTGTGCTAAATTGGTAGCTGGGAGATGGGCATCAACCTCCATCAGCAGCCTCTCGGCCACTTGTTGATTTTGCCACAGTGTGGAAATGCAGGCTGCTCAAATAACACAGATAAAAAGCCCCTTAGGATCAGATAGGACTGTGCCACTGACACAAGCCCTACTGTTTGTGTTCATTGGAAGTATGATGCCTCACTTTAATGGTTTTAGCAAACTATTTGGAGGAGAAGACGTTCTCCGTTTGGATCTTCATGTTTTTGTTTTTTCCCCCAAGTTGTGGAGAGGGTTAATTGAAAGCTTTCCTTTAAGTCCTATGAATGTTATGTGTTTTCTTTTCCTATGCTACCAGTATGCTTGATTGACACGATAATGTGCTGTGTGTAATATTCATATTATTATGTGTGTTTGTGTACGGAACATGATATGGAACACAGATGCAGTTGAGCAAATGTATGGAATGTGCGAACATTCATCACGCTGTCAGGAAGCCAGACATTAAATTCATACGCAATAAAATTACGTATGGAAATGATTTATTTTGACACGTACAATCTCCCGAGACAGCCTCCTATTGTCCATGCCTGCTCGCGAAGTTTGCCCGAGGTGTCGGCGTCTGAAATCCTCTCTTTGCAAAATGTTCTTTTGCTCAGCTTCGTGCCCTAAATCCTAACACCCCACCAAATGCTTACATCGAGATGGTTCTTAGCTGTACCCAGGGGGGATGGAAATAAGGGAATGGATATTTAAACATGTCATCCATCTTGCTAAGACTGGGGTCTGTGGCTTTTTCACCGAGACAGTAAATCCATCAGCTTTTGCTCTGCTGGTCAGTGACCTCGTCTCTATTCCTAATTAGATAAACAGATCAAACAGTCTACGCTTCTCTGCACAACTCTGCTGTCAGCCTCATCCTTTTATGAGCCTGGACCAAGACGATTTCCTGAAGACGTAAGGAAACGTAATTTCAGAGATGAGTTTACGAAAAACCACGTCTTGCGGTTATAGAGCAAAGAATGAGGATTTGGCTAAAGAAGAGAGCGTAACTCACAGAGTGCTGTCTCTTCTCTCTCCTTTCCTCATTCTCGCTTGCCTGCTCCGTCCAAACACCCCCTGCGCGCCCCAGCGATGTTGCTGCTTTATGAGAAATAGTAGCTTTCCTGTCAACCTCAGTTTGGGATCATGAACAGAAGAGTAGCATATAGAACAAGCGGCATCCATGATAGAATGTGATGAAATTAAATAAAAATGTCAAAGAAGTGATGGATTTACAAGACCATGCCTTGTTACTACTCAGCCTATTATCCTTTTTATTGCTCATTTTTGGTATTAGTCAGTAAAAAAAAAAAACAGCCCAAACATGCCAGGTGTTACAGATACTTCACAACTACGGCACAGCTGCCCAGGGCAAAAATGGTCCACTGTTTACTTTTTCCTTCAGATCCTGATAGGACAATCTCCATAAATCACACCCTAAGGGATGAACGTTCCATCTGTGTGTTCCGACATTAGGAAGAGGTGAAACATTTTGTGAATGAATAAGGCTTGTGGATGACTGGTACAGGTTCTCTGCTTGTGTCTCTTAATAGAGACACCAAAATGTAAAACCGCAATTCATTCATGATTGATTTATTCACTGATCTTATCAAAAAGGGAAAAAATTGGACTGTTTGGCCTGGTGAGGCACATCTATATACAAATGATGTATCCTGTGCTGTCACTTCTAAAAAAAAAAACAAAAAAAAAAAACCAAAACAGAGACGTAATGCGGTAATTGTTTAATGTTTGTAGTGCTGAAGTATTAGTTAATCATACTGATGTGAATGTGCTGAATGAGGTGTTTGGTTTTTTTGATGGGTGGGGTGTAAGGAATCAGTAATCAAAGTTTTTTTGTTTTTTTACTTTTTTCTTTTTCAGGACTACCCAAAGAACAGACATCCAGGCTGGAGCAGAGGCTCGGTAGCTTATCATGCAGGTTGGTATTCACCCTTTCTTTCTGAACGCTGTTTTCCTTTTAAGAGCATCACTTAACACTGCAATCGTCTATCATCTATTGTAATGGCCATCAAGTTGGGCAGTTCACATGTCATGAACCATACCGTGCAGCTTTAAGAAGTGCAAAAATCAAATCTGTTCTGTATAGAACCTAATGTGTTGTCTGTTTTCAAAACAGAAGTGCAAAGTAGAACAGTTTGACCGTGCTTTTGGTTTCTGAACAGATAGGCCATACTGCAACCTTCCCTAGTGAGATTTGAAGGTGGTCTTCTGAAAGATTTTGACATTGCAGTCACATCACAATTATAGAATATAGAAATATAGAAATATCACTTTAAAACAACCTACACATAACAAGGGAATGTTATCTTTAACACTTATGGACTGGTGAAATACGATTTAAACACCAAAAGCAAGAATTTGCTTTTTGCAGTACCCCTAAATTTCCCCCCTGGAATCAACAGTGTTCACTTAACTACCACACCATACCAAAAACAAAGGTAACCTATGAGTTTTCGACCAGGGACATAGTTTTTTGTTGTACTACCACGTTTGGTGTTACCACCACTTACCATCTTGAAGCACAATTGGAGAAATATGAATTCGGATCCTCTTCAACCTGGCAGAAAGGTTTGGCCTCTTCTGCAGTGTAGTGGAACTGTTCCTCCCGCTTTAATGCACTGCCCTCACATACAGATCAATTAGTGTCTCTGAAGGAATGTTTATACACCAAGTTCTTTTTTTGGTCTGTAAAGCTGTAAGTCTGCTCCATTATCTGACCATTTCATGTGCCTCTGCACATCCACGGATTACATGGAATTCTTTTTGGGGGCTTTCTGAGTGTGGCTAGGGACCACAGGGCTGCCGTGTATCTCTGGATCTGTGGGCTTTATGTCTACAGCCTGCCAAGGCCCTGATAACAGGCTTCAGAAGATGGAAGATGGAAGGCTGATTAGAGAGAGGAAAGGAGCTTCTGAAGACCTGTATAGGATAAAAAGTGCTATCTCCGGCTGCAGACTCCCATCTCAGAGAGATGCGGTTCTGCAATATCAGACAGAGTTGAGTAACAGCTGGCCCCACGTGAAGACGGCCACTTCTGCACTATCCCTCCACGCATCTGTGATACCACCAGAGCTTTGTGCTGGGAGGATTAGCCTGCCTGGAATGACTCGGGACATCTCTATGACCAAGCTAGGCCTGGTTAGAGGAGCTTGATGATGGAAATCCACAAAGATTTATTTAGGTTAAGATAAAAGATGCACCAGAACTTCTGCCACTGGAAATGTATGGCCAAAAATTAGCAGATCTGATTTTGACTGAGAGCCAAGAAAGGCTGATAATTTTGCACCAAAATTAAGTCTACAATAAGCTGCCAAAATGTAACACCTAACATAATTTGATGGTGAAAATGAGTAATGCTATCCAGCAACTGAGTGGCACCAGATCATTCTGTACATCAGAAACATTCTGATGATCTACATTCTGTACATTTCAGTTTAAATGTTAAAGAGCTGGCAGTATCTAACAAACAGTTTTCAATCAAGTGAACCCTGCTGGAGAAAATCCAGACTGCTTGTTGTTTACCTGTTAAAAGAAACAAGGTGTTTTCCTTCATTATAAAAGAGACACTGAAGAACCTAGCTTGTGGAAAACCATGCAGTATTATATTTTAGTAATTTTACAGCTCATCCGAACCATTGGGACACTTTCTCTGTACGGAAAACGCTCAGAATTTTCCCTCAGACGGATACGTTGTACTCAGTGGAATATTTGACATATTAATAGGATGTAATAATCCGTTATTACATACAAAATAATAGGAAATAAAGCTTTACCTGTCCCATGACATTTAGCAGGCTGCTGAAACTCGGTTCATCCACCTAAATTCTATGCAGGCTCTCTTTCCCAGCACAGTGATCACTTTATTACTTTTGAAGCATTGTCAGCTTCATTATGCATCAGTAAAGTAGCAAAACCCATTCGTTTTTTTTCCTTTTCACTGCCTTTGTGCCTTTTTTTTTTGGTTTAGAAAGTGTACACATCGTGAATTTTAGCCTTGCAAAATCGGTGCAGTAGAATCATCACCCTCAGCTTGATGGATCACAGTGCATCAGTGAGATTTTATACCCCGGCTTGAAAGTGCTGGTTTTAATTAAGCTCTGGTCTGTGTGGTTGAGCGGTGCGTCCCCCACTGCGGCCAATGTGGCACAGGCTCAGGGCTCTGCCACTCACCGGGGGTTATGTGGGTCCCCGCGGCTCCTGGCCTCAGTGCTCACAAAGGCCGCAAAAATTTGCGCGCTCTAGCGTGGCTCCCATTAATCTTATTTGTTAGCGAGGTGAGTGATGGATGTGGTTTTCCATGCAGTGTGCGAGGGTTGCTTTACCATGCTCGGGTTCATGCGCAGGCGTGTGCTCATGATCTCCATGATCCCAGCAGCAGCCTTTGCATGGTGTCTGCAGAATCTGCTCTAAGTCCTCCATCAGCACCTTAACACTCCGAGAACACGGTGCACCAGCATGGCTGGTGAAAACTTTATTCTCTAAGGCACTTGTGTTTCTTGTGCTGCTGAATGTACTTGATGGGCCAAGACATGTTTGCTTCTTTAGCATTGGGAGTGAAATGAACAAGTAGTTTAAGCTTATTCTCATCAATTAGTTCAATGGATCCTGCATGTCTAAGTCACATATTAGCCTCAGTTGTTGGGAAATGCTGTTATCTATAAAATTTGACAGTAATAACCTATACATTATTCAAGTTTTTTATGATATCGGCATTGCCCAATATCCGTGTTTAGTATGCCGATATTCAGGCATCTCTGCAAACAGCGCAGTTTTGCTGTGGTAAACGTGATCCATGCTGCCGTTTCTGCAGCCAGAGGTTTTGTGAGTTGCGTTAAATTCTGATATTTCAAAAAGACACAAACACACACACACACACACACACACACACTTTCTACCCACATGTTTAGACAGGGCACAGATTACTAACACTAAATAAACTGTTGAAAATTGGGGGGAAAATGTTTAAAACACTAAAATACAAGACAAGACACAGAGCAGTCACAACTTGCTGCTGCGGGTTCACGCCTGCGCACTACATAACGTCCTTGGTTTGGCTGCTTTCTAACCTCCGGCCTCCCACAGCGTGGGATGTGTCAAACGGCAGCAACCAATCAGCAGCCAGGAGAAATAAAAAACTTTCTTGGACAGGCTACTTTCAAGCCTCCCGCCTTGAAGTACAACAGTATTTTGCCATCTCAAGACACGCTCTCTATATTTATACAGTTATATTTGAAATGGAAATGTAGCTTTTTGTATTGTTTGCAATTTTAACTTTCCTCAGGAATATTTTGTAACTTGAAAACTTTTTTGTTTACAAATTATATAAGTTCAAATGTTATATATTTATTTATTGTTTAGACATTTACAGTTTTATTTGTTATTCGTGTATCCTTTTTTATTATTAGTGCGATATTTTACTACACAAACAAAAGAATTGGCATCGGCTTTAGCAAAAAATCCCATATCAGTCGACCTCTAGTCTGTACTGCCAGTTTTAGTTTTTACAGCAGTAGGTGCATTCATATGGTGGTGGTTTTGATTCTCTTTTGCCCAGAGATAAAAAAAAAAAAAGACTGCATATGTAGCTATGTATCAGTGCACTTGGCCAAATTGTTCTTTTAATTGAGATTCATTTTACTGAATCATTGATATCTTTGAATTACTCTCAGATATCCTTTCCGCTATCCCAAGACTACTTCAGGTTGCCAAATCTTCCCAGCTTTTCCACTATTATTCTTTCCTGTGCTGTGAAGGAGTCTGCTTTCTTATCGCGCCCATCAAGCCACGGCTGTTTGTTATTGGGACCTTAAGGAGACGACTTCTTGGATGCTTCTCAATGCCATGTTTATGGCGCGTGTCTCCTGAAGGAGCTTTGGCAAGGCCTCAGCAGCGGGCCAGATGAGGAGGCCATGCCTCATTAAGGTACCCCGATCTATATGAAGCCCCCATCTGTGAGGCATAGTCATCAAATCTGAGGCCACTGCCTGGTACTTTCCTATACGCACCTCCAGGCGATGCCCATACTGGGATCCGTCCCAACCCTCTGTTATTTTATATTCTCTGTGGAAGCAGAAAAGAGGTGGTACGTGATTCCTGTCCATAGTAAACGATGGTGTCTGATAGTGATATCCAAACCCTGTGGAAAGGGACACTTTTCTCCTCAGAGATTTATGCAATTCCTTAATCTGCCAAGTTGGTTAGAACTATTGGCAGCGTATCCATTCCCCATACTGGTCAAGTCAAGTACAGTAAAATCTGATAAAACACTACTGCAAAAGCCAGTCCCCTGGTCAGCAGGATGCACAATATTGGCCCTCAGCTTTATCCTTTTTTAGGCAGGCAAACTTTTTTATCATTAATTGATAGTTTTTCATAGCATATTAGCCTGTTACCCATTCATTTTTGCACATTTTAAGTGTTGTGGTCCAGAAGTGAAAGACAAAGCTAACGATTTTCCTTTGACCAGAGAAAAAGCTATAGTGCAGAGCAGAATTTGGATGGTTCTTTTATTTACCACAATTGATTATTCATTAAGGTTACTGTAACTGTTTTCAAACTCTGCTAAAGATTCAACTGTAAATCTTTCTACAAAACCATATCCAAAGCAGCATGTTACTTTTGTGATTGCAAATCTAGTAAGCAAAAGTTCAAGTTAACTGATTAGTTATTCATTCTTTTTTATTTATAACGATCACCTATCAGATATGGCTACTGTAACTAGCAGGACTTCGTTAGTGATGGATTTGTATCTGAATGTTTGGGATTCCAAAATGTGGTTTTATTTCAAATATATCGTCTGAACGTTTGCTCATTTATAGAAATGAAAATACATTTTTGGCCATGTTCCACAGGCATTGCTGGCATTTGTTCCTGTGGACCAATGTCCCTGGTTTTGCTCTTCTGTCTGCATGGACCATAAAGTATCTGCCTTGTTTGCGGAAGCTTCCGAGTTCGAGGCATCCCGATGGGGATGTCTTCTCTCGCCTTTTCCAGACAGGGCTCTGGGAAAAGGCCTGTCGTACGAGGAAAGCCCTGTGTGTTCTCTGGTGTACCATTTCCTATCTGCTCAGGTGCCAGAAAGGCCTAAAAGTGTTCCAGCAGGCCAAGAAAGCACGCCCAAGTACCCCACTCCAACTAGCCCCCCCTCATCTATTTTTAGCCATCTTCCTCTCCCACACTGGTTGTGGTGTTTGCTAAGCGTGTGCTGTTGTGACAGGGTCCCGCATGGGAGCCTTAATGATACAGTGTCTCCATCGCCCTCCCCGTATTCAGATAGAGATTGTTTAAACAGTATCCTGAGCCGAGGACGGGTCCCATGACAACTCTACAAATATTTACCCGCCACGCAGTGCAGTGGACTTTTTTTCTGCAGGCTACCTTTTCAGTGTCTTTCTTTCACTCCGTCTTTTATTATTGTTGTTGCCCCCGTCTTGGCATCTCTTGTTTTGTTTTG
This sequence comes from Nannopetersius ansorgii, assembly GCA_037974605.1. Lineage (NCBI taxonomy): Eukaryota > Metazoa > Chordata > Actinopteri > Characiformes > Alestidae > Nannopetersius > Nannopetersius ansorgii. Next base: position 3,051,486 of record JBBPDE010000134.1, read on the forward strand.
TTTTCCGCCAGAGATCTCAAATAAGAGAGCAGAGAAGAAGTTTAGATAGAGAGGAGAGAGCTCTTCTTTGTTTTGACCTGTCAGTCTCTGCATCAGGAGCATAACAAGTTCTGGGATCATTACGAGCTGAACACGAGTGGAATGTTCTAGCTGGGATGTTTAAGTTCAGACCAGGTGAACCACTGACTCCGGCCTTGTTTCTCTCTATCGCAGATCAAATGCATTCGTCTTTTATGTTTTCTAGATCTGTACCCCATCTGTCATTTCTGTAACGTTGGCCTTCGCAGTAACAACGTTGCAAAACTGGGATATGCAAAACACCTTCACCAATCACTGTATGTTTTCTTTTGTGCTGCAAATTTCATAATCATCAGCAAATGCACTGCAGGTGTTTGAATCAGTCAGAGCCTTTAACTCATCCAACAAAAATAGTAAAAAAGGGGAATGGTCTCTAAACGAAGAGTTTGGTGAAACATCAAGTGCACCTTTTATTGCTCACTGACTGATGTAGTCTGTCAGCCAAGACACGATTAGAGACCGAATTATACTTCTTAGAACTTCTACAGTTAGAGCTATGAGGCTAATGCAGCTAACAAGCACTACATGTCAGGCACGCAAATTGTTTCAGAAAAAATACACCCCTAAAACATCTCTTGACTCAGATCTCTTCATTAAGGTTGCACTGACTTATGACTATGGTTTAAGACTCAATATGGCCAACAGGGAGCTACAAAAATGAACATTGTGTGAGCAACTGTCCCTTATACAAAGTTCACTAATGTGTTAAATATCAAGTTGCAACTGCAATTTAAGTTTCATTCTATAGCAATAAAACTGCAGTGTGGTATTCCCTATCCAAAATACTGAACTACTTCTACACACACCCTTTCTCCCTCCAGAGTGGTCATGAGCTTTGTTTGGGAATTCTTTACATAGGTCAGTTTTTTTACTCCTTTTTATTTTTGAAATATCACATTAGTTATTGTATTATTGGGTTTTAAGAAGTAGCAGATTGTTCTAAGGATACTTTCATAACAAAGGCCATGAGTGCATAATTGTATATTGAGAATAGGTCCGTAAAACTGCTCTGGCTCGAGGTCAGTCTTCCTTATGTTTGTTGTTAGTAATATTCTGCTCTTAGAATAAATAGCTCTGCTGGCTCTGTTCAGAAACTAAAATAATGTCCTGCTGGAACTCATGGCTTGGCAGTATAATCTTTCTCATTACCCCACACTAAGTTATCCTTCCAGGCCAAGGTTTAGACTGTGTCAAACATCAGCTGGGCACCGAAATTATCGTTAACCTACTTTTCCAGAAAACTTAAGCTCTTGTGTAAAAATGGTAAGCAACAAATTCTTTTGGGTGTGTCTGTAATATATCCTTATATGGCCTTAACGTGTGTAATTTCTGCTTAAAGCTAACGTTTTGTTACTGTGTATGACCATCTAAAAGTATAACACTTTTTTTGCACGACGTACATTTTTATTTGGATTGTATTACTGTGTCCAACAGATGATGGAAAGATCTTCCATGGCAGTGGAGTCGGAGATCCGTTCGGGCCCCGCTGCTTTGAAGGGGACATTATGGGTTGTGGGATCATGTTCCCCCGCGACTATGAAGGTGAGAACTCTCAAACTTTTTTAAGTAATCACATTGTCTGCCGATTGTTTTATTTAATAATCATTTAAATGCCAAAAGATAAAAATAGTCTTAGCTGTATAATAACAAACCATGCACTAGTAAAATGTTACACTGATAAAAGACTTTAAAAGCAGAATATAAATAAGGGAGAATATAAATAGAGCTCTGATTTGTTGATATTGAAAATGCCAAAAATAACTTCCAACTGTAATGTCTCTCCAAAATGTCAAATATATATATAATTTGCCAATATATTGTTGTACTTGTTCAGATCCAAACTGATGACTTTCTAAACCTTTGTGGAGCCAATTTTTTTTTACAACATAGTTTTTTTAGTCAACATAGTTTTTAAGAGAAATAGTCATTTCTCTTAAATGGTAAGTCAACATCTCAATAAATGAGTGCTGGACAGCAGTGACACTAATGTGGAAGTAGTCTCAGCCTCAGACGTCACGCCCACGGAACGTTGGCTAAACGTCTGATGCATACGGTACACTTAACTGGAAACACTTCAGGAATCTCGAAG
>JBBPDE010000134.1:3053752-3065749 GCA_037974605.1 Nannopetersius ansorgii
CCTTATGGGCGGGCCTTGGCCAAAGACAGCTGCTATGAATTCCAGACCTTCAGCCGTCAGTCTGAAGGTCTGGCTACGCGAGACTAACATGGAAGTAACTTGACATCCAGCCAGTTTTGATATTAGTCAGATACTTGACCGTTGATGAAGGGCTAGAGGGTGGCAAATAAACAAATGTCACAAACGAACTGTGGTCTGTAATGTACAAATGCAGAATGAACTAATAATATATTATTATATCTAATAACGGAGTAACAAATAGGTTTGTTTCATAAAGTGACCAGTGTACACACTGAATAAACTTGAACACCACTGCTGTGTCTGATATATGGATACCAGCGCTGCACATAATGTGTCACTGCTGTGGTGAGAATAATATCTGGTCAACCGCGGTCCTGCGGTCTGAAACTGACCAATAATGAAGGAGATGGTGGGAGGCTGATAAGCTGTGTAGCAACACACAAGCTACAGTCTGTAACTGTATATTATAGTAGGTGTACCTACCAAAATGGCCTTGTGTACATTTAGATTGTGTGTTTGTCTGCGTGAGAGTGTGTGTGCACAGAGGGAGTGGTTTGTGTATAAAAGAAAGAATGAAGTAAGGAACGCTGCAAAGAATGTATATCTATGGTGTGTATTGGTGTGTTGTCAGGTAGGCATGCGTGTGTGTTTTGTGTGTAAAGGTGAGAGTTAAAGAGAAGTTGTTGTAGTACAAAGTGGAAAGAATAAAAAAGAATAGAAGTGATGTACAGTAAACTCCCCAAAAATTGCGTTTTCAAAATTCACGCAATTAGTAGAAACTTAACAAATAACCCAGGTCAATAAAAAAAATCTTTTTGAATCATCAGAAACCACAATATATCACATTCGCAAGGTTGTGCTCATTCAGGTTTGAGGCACAAATGCAGACCTTTCTCATGGCTGTTTTCCTTCTTTATTTTGAAGAACACCTAAACAGAGGGCTCATTTGGCAAAAACACAAACTACAACAAAAACCAAAACAGGCACAAACCTTCAGGGTTTTGAGTGTGAAAGGTCAACAGACACTATAAAAACACAGTCCTCCAACCTAAACCTCCTGAAACACAGTTGGTCTCATCCTTGGCAGCTGAGCAGCCTCAGTGCCATAGATGAGACCACACCCCCAGTCAACTTAAAAGCCCCTTAAGTCCTGGGCAGCAGCGGCCTCTAGTGGCCACTGACTGGGGATGTAACACAACACACTTTTCTAAACCAGTTTTTCATGCTGATTTCAGATCTGATCTTCAGTTTTTTTCCAGTCACCTTTTTGAATTATGTGTGATATTAGATCTGCAATAGACTTGAATGCGGTTTTTATTAAACCGCAGGCACCAATCAAGAACTGTTTCGGTATTTTCAGTGTGGAGTCAGACAGGCCACACTGTGGCATAGATATAATGATCAGTGTCAGTCAGACACCACTCTTTCTTCACAAACACTCAGCATATGATTATTATATGATCATTATACCAACTATCATGCAGTATAGAACTAGCTTCATCACAAACACTGTATGTGCGGGAAAAACTAAACACAGATTTGAAATCAGCATGAAAAACACTACAGAACCCACATAAACTTATTTCTGATGATTTTGTACAAATACAGGTTTACATTTTTAAGGGTAATGTATTAGGCTGAGTTAAAAATTAAATTAAAGGGATTTGGGAGGATATTTGGGGGCATATTTAGAGTTTACACTATAAACACAGGCATACCTCATCACAAATTTGCAGTGTTTCATTATTCTTGGGTGCTCTTGGAAGAATGTTAAGGGTTTACTGTAGTAAGAAAATTGGACATTGTAGCTAAAATGTTCTTTCGATCAACTTCGATTGTTTTTATAGTCAGTGTAGTCAGCTCAGAGTAGCTGAATCAAAAGAAAATTCAAGAATTCCTGTACGCACACAAGCTTATACTTCACAGAGGAAATGGTGCTAGTTCCACAGTAGTAATTACAGAATAACAAGCCTTGAGATTAATAACTGAATAAGAGTCGTAGAGTTTAGGGCTTACTGAAGCCAAGAATAGATCATACTGAGTATGCCCATCAAGTGTTGGGTTTAATCTGTAAAGTATTCCTGTATTCCATGTGTAACGATGTTGAATTGATATTTGAGTTGATATTTTCTCTCTTTCAGATGAGACTGATGATGGAGAGGCAGCGGATGAGCGCCCCAAGCCAGGCCGTGTCCAGAACTTTCTGTACCTATACGACGAGGATGAGGAGGAAGAGGGTGATGATGTAGATCAAGAGCAGGAAGGCAGGAAGGTTACGGTAAGTGGTCCTGACTAGACTCTAGTTCTGGGGCTATAATAGTGCTGCGACAGTATAAAAAGTCGACAGGACAATAATATGAAGTACTTTCTGAACTGAAGTTGTCTTACCAGGGGAGGTGCTGCTATTTCATGGAACTCTGATCAGTGATTTTAATCCTGTATGAATCTGCAATTAGTACTAATTGCAATGTGAATTGGTGTCTGTAATAAGCCAGAGGAGTTGACCCTGGAATCGGAAGGTTGTGGGCTTGAATCTAAGGACTGCCAGTAGCACCACTGAGGTGCCCTTAAGCAAGGTACTGTCCCCACACACTGCTTCCTGGGGACCAATGTCGGCAGCCCACTACCTCACTCAGGTGAATGGGTTAAATACACGACTCAAGGGCTCAAATAATTTCCCCCAGAATTAAGAAAGTACATTAAAAATTTACTAGTGAATTGATTCATTCATATACAAATATAATTTGCTGGCAAACTGCTTTTGTGTCTTGCCTCTCCCAAGCACACACACACACACACACACACACACACACACACACACACACACACACACACACACACACACACACAGGCAAATGCTTCTCTTAAAAGGTTCTTTTTGTTGCTGCTGCATTTGGCCCTTTGACAAACAGCTCTGTGTTTTTTAGTTCTTGATGCCTGTGTGTGACCCAGACTGTTTCATCATCAGAGGCACTGGTGTTTTTAAAAGCATAATCATCCATATTTCTCTTTTCCAAGAACGGCTCCCAGACAGGCACTCATTTGTCACAGCGAAACCTCAAAGCCTTAATTTGACAGCTACATAAATTAATTGTCATGGTCTTTGTTAGATGCTGTTTCAAGTGCAGGCTGGAGTTGGTTGCGCACAAATGTGTTTAAGTCAGCAATGTTTTCTCTTTACAAAGGGCAGATCTTCATGTGCCAGCTTTGTACACGCACTCTCCGAGTAATTTGGATTTCCATGGGTGTGAAAATCGAGCAGTGCCAGTCTTATCCTTGGGGGATTTCAGTTTTGACTTGACACAAGCACTTGACCACAGAGCCTTTTGGCTTTTGCCCACTGGGGAAGAGTTATTGTGTACCCTGCCACACTTTCACAAGAATATTGATTGGTGCACTGGATGTGCTTCGTGCTTTTCTGCTTATTGGTAAGATTGCAAGAAAAAGAAAAAGCGCAGTATGTGTCAAAAACACTGCTAAAAGTGATATGGTTTACATGAATTGCAATCATAAGCTTTCTGAGACAAGGAGTAAAGCCCAGAATCTCATGGCTATGCACCTCTAGTACTTTAGTTGTATATGGATTTTATAATTAATCTCGGTCTTCTAAAAAAAAAAAAACAGCTGCTGTTTGGCTACATCTCAGGCTTTGTAGCTCTAAAAAATGTTGAGTCATTGTTGCCCTCTGTGTGCCCCTTGTAGGTTTTCTTCACCCGGAATGGAAAGATAATTGGGAAGAGGGAAGTTGTGGTGCCAGCTGGAGGCTTCTACCCGACCATCGGCATGCTCAGCAGTGGAGAGAAGGTGAAGGTGGACTTGCACCCTCTCAGTGGCTGACGAACAGCAGGTGCAGCCACTCTGGTGTCAGCACCTCATGCTATGAGCCAATCCCCAGGCTTTCAGCTGTCTGTCGCTAAGAGCAGAAGCGCGAGGTTAGACTGGACAGGTTTACGAGGGAATCAGAATCTGCGAATATCGAAGGAGATTTCCATATCAATTGCCATGGCCCCCCAAAACAGCAAGTGCATGATTCCCATTTAAACACAGACAACAGATGCCTCTGAAATCATCTTTAGATATTTCTATGTTCTTTCTTGATTATTTGTTGAAACCAAACCATATTTGACTAACAAGAGAATTAATCGATTGTATGAAGATCCTGTAAAATGCATAGATCATATGTTCCTATATATTTTTAATGTGCTTGTACATAATGTAAATTTCTATATTGGCTGCTGTACAAAAGATGCCACAGAAAGTAACAATCACTTCAGGAAATGGTTGAATGAATGAATGAACGAACAGATGGATGAATGGATAAACGAATGAATGAACAAACGCAAAGGGTGAATGGGCAGAGGCTGGCATTTCGGTTTAAAATAGCACGCATTCAAGGGGCAGTCACGTCCCTGAGCATTGTCATCACACTCCCATTCACTCTGCTGCAAGATCCCCCCACCCCTTAGCGAATCCTAAAGCTACTGACATTTCGTCCCTTTTTTATTCTTTATTTCTGAATGTCAGAGTTAATTATGTGCCACTTTATCTCTTCTGCCTGGAAATGAGGGCTAGGGCTGGAGCTGATGAGCGTCGCGAGGGAAACTGACGTTTTGCTTCCAGTTAAAGACGTTTTCTTTCGTTTGCTTCAGTGACGCAAAAAAAACAAAAAACACCCTACAATCCAGCAGATCCAGGCAAGTGTGAGTGAGGACAGCAAGTTTTGTTTCTATATGTAATAAAAGCTGGCATATCCATGCACGTATGCAATGGTTAATGAAAAAGCAATCTATAAACAGTTTTAAGCTATAGTCTTAACCTTGCCTCAGGATGTACATTTGTCATTTCATTTTTTTCCCCCTAATCGTCTAAGTGTGTCACTATGTTGACCTAAATTTTCACTTTTTTTTAGTTCAGTTAAAGCTGGAGATATTCTTTGGCTGTGTTTGCTTTAATGTGGGCTAGCCTGGTTCACAAAATGCCACAAGCACTTTAGAGCAGACTGATTTAAAGCCGTTGTGTATAAACATATGGAATAGCTGGTATAGAGGGATATGTGTGTGTGTGTTTGTGTACACACGAGGGCTGAAGGGCTGGTGGTGAAAGTAACATTCTTTTCCAGCCGTCGAAACCGACTCCATTTTGCACCTCTTTGTCTTTTCTCATGTCATGCAAATCACAAAAAATGAGCTGTATTTTTTTCATGTTTTCCAATGCCAAAATTGTTCAACTTTGTCAACTTCAGTCTTCAACCACTTCACCAAAAGGGAACTTGATTTATTATCTTACATATCTGTTAAACGGTTACATTAAAGTTCACTCATCTGACAACGTTGCCTTCACTTTTTGGTTCTTTCTTTTTAGATTGGTGTATAGAAATCACTTCTAAGATATAAAACAGTTGTAATAAGTAACCAGGCACATCTGCATAGAAATTCAAATCAGTTGCTCTGTTCTTTAGTGCTGTTAATTAATGCTTTATTTAAACCTTTTAAAGATTCTAGGCTAGGGAGTCCAAATCTGGTCCTGAGGGAACCATATCTGTAACAATTTGGTTATTTATTTGCTTAAACATACCTGCTAACTTATTAATTGCTAGGTTTAATAAATGTTTGAGAAGAGGAATTACCAAACTGTCCTGGACACTGGATTTGAGACACCAGTTTTAGGCAGCTTAAGCATTAATGACTTTTTAACAAGACTCAATCTGTCAGAACCTCGTGTCCGATATTCTCAATTACAAGATACTTTTCTATTATTAGTAACACTTCAGTGCATAGAGGAAAATATTAACATTTCTTGACACCGTCTCTCACCACAGAGGCATCCTTGACATACTGGCTTCACATACACATATCCTAAGGCTATGCGTATTTTATGGCTTCTAGGTTGTCCATTAAACCTTTTTCTGACAGGCTCATTCTGGATGTGTAAAAGAAATTTGAGGCATCATAAATGGGCATAATGCAAGGAGACTAAAACAAGTAACCTCCTGTCAGTTCTGATAATGCAAGAAGCAGACAGTGGTCTTCCCCTGCAGAATACTTCAAATTCTTGTGTTGGAATGTGGCTATCTGGTATGTTTGGCCAATGATGGATGATTGATTTGGTCACAGGCGCTGCTGTTAAAGCTCTCGTTGCTATAAATGATAAAATCTTTTAATTGCAGCAGGCCAACATATGGCCTCGACTTATGTTGGCCTGTTGAAAGACCGTTATTATTTCCACATGACTTTTTAGGGTCCAGCATTTTAGTGAGATTCCTTTTGATAATTATAACCCCATATCCACAAAAAATGAGATTTATCTTCCAAAAGACCATCAGACAGGAACTATGCAGTTTGTGCACGTACAGAATGTGTGATCATGCTCAACCAAGACCACATTAGTAGTTATTTTTTTTATAAATTTGTATAAATAGCAGTATGCCGTGCAGCCCCTATAAGAACCTCATAAGTCTCTTAAGAAGGTCTAAAATACTATTTTATATATATATATATATATACATACATACATACATATACACACACATATATATTAGGGGTGTCAAACACAATTCAAATTAAGTACAGAAAAATGTGTTAAAAGTATTTATGCTGATTCATCGCATGCCATGGTTACTCTTTAACCAGGTCTGGTTCTGGCCACAGGTGATCTGTAAAATGAAGGAGGAGACCAGAACGCACTGCTTGGCCCAGTGAATGGAAAGTTTGTTTAAAAAAACTGAGCCAGGGCAGCTCCTGATCCCAGCTGCCAGCCTCAGCCAGCCACACTCGTCCAGGTACTCAGACCCAAACAGAGCAAGTCTACGTGTAACTGACCAACTCCCAGACCAAACTGTGGCTTGAGTTGCCTTGCAGGACCGCCAGCACCATTATATTAGGTGGAAGATGTTGGCTAAAAGACTAAGAAAACAATTAAGACATTAAATATTTATTGAAACAGTGTTGCAGGAAATTTGGTCCACTGATTAAAAACATCAGATGTGCAAGAACATTTAAAAAACAACCAAAGCTACAGTTAAAAGTGCACACAAAATAACATTAGTTGTTGAAGACCTCATGTCAAACATTATCTACGTTTTTGTCTACTTTTTTGTCCCAGTTTGTGCAAAAAGAAATCCCCCACCACCACATGCAGCAGTTGAATAACAACAAAGTAAGCAGATTTGATAAAAATTTGCCAAAATTTCTACACATCTGCTTCTTTAAATGGAGGACTATGTAGGCACAGCTAAAACCAACTAAGAAGCAACAGGATAAATGCTTCTAAAAAAAAAAAAAAAAAACAGATTTGAAACTAAAACACTATAAAATGACATGAAATAGCCATGCATAATATACAAAAAAGTATGACATATGTAGGAAGTACCAAATGCATCAGTGTTCCTGGAAACCCTGTTTGTCCAGTTATTTTGTGTGTTGGTTGTGGATGACTGAAAGATTATTGGGATCTGTATAGATTGACATGCATTCTGTTACATAGGCACAAAAATTAAAGCTCAGGACAAAGAGCCTAATTGCACAGTATGCGAGACACTCAAGGTTTATATTCCACTGGTTTCCCAGCTTATATTAAAGGGGCTTTTAATGGTAAATAACCATTGGCAGCACAGTTTAAGACCAAGTTTAAAGGAATAGTTTGGCAAAACATCAGTTGTACTTGTCTGCACAGTGCTAACTGATGGAGTATTACAATACAGGAAAAATTGTGTATAATATATCGTATTCTATGTCCTGGAAACTGTCAAAATGTGGTTTAAACAGAACAGAAGAACAATGACCTCTTCTCGTTAGTGGAATTCAAGAGACTGGTTTAATTTCATTCTTATTGGAAACATGAGTCAGTAGCGATCAGTCTTCATCCTCGTCCTCATAGTGTCGGTTCCTTCTGATCAGCTCCTCCACTGACTCGTCAACTTGGTCTTCCTCTCCTTCCCAGAACCCCACATCCTGAGAGGATTTCTGCCGCTCGGATTCGGATCCAGAGCCTGGCTCTGATTCGCTGAGAGGCGAGGAAGGGGGCGTGATGTCCAGTGAGGTGCTTAGGCATGTTAAAGAGGCTGGCTCCTCCTCTTCCTTATGGCCATCATTCTCCTCTGTGACATCCTCCGCTCTCTCCATCTTTTCATCATCGTCCCTGTTCTCTCTTTGTTCGACTCCCTCTTCCTCTTCCTCCTGCATGGGACTGACCAGTTCGACTGTTTGGTCTTCAGCAGTTAAGGGTGTGTCTGTGGCTCCTTGTGTGGGTGACATTTCTTCTTCCGAAAAGTCCTCTTTGTCCACTGGTTGTGGTTCAATAGGGTGTGTCTCATTAGGCTGATTGACTGTTGGGGAGGCGGAGTTAGTGACTGAGAAGGGTCGACTTCGTTCTTTGAGGGAGGAACTCCTGCAGATGCTGGACAGCTCTGCTTTATCTGGGCTGACTGGGGAGGAGTCGCCCTCTGGTGGCCACTTCGGGCGAATGGGACAGATGGCATCCTCAACAGAGGCCCTGGGTGAACCTCCCTCACCTTCGTCTGTCCTTGGAGGCCAGGAAATCTTCAGACGGCCAGTTTCCACTGGCTTCTCCACCCACTCTGACACAGACTGGGCTCGGGTCTCTAAAGTGGCGGCGAGGACATTCACCTTCTCCAAGGGAGACTCCTCCACTGTAGGACTGGTGGTGTTTTCCTTTGGGACATCCTTTACCTGCTCCTCTGAATCGTCGTCTCCCCGTGCCTCCCACAGCTCCTTATGAGGTCGGTGGCCGAAACCCTCATCATAGTTGCCCTTGGCCTTGAAGAGCTGGCAGAAGTGGGGTTTGCAGTAGACGCTACTGTGCAGAGAGGCATAGTTCCCCAGGCTGACCAGTAGAGGGAAAACAATATAAAATTAAATTGTGTTTCCTGGAGAAAATGCAATTGTGTGGTTGCTATGGTAACTATGGTAGTTTCAAGGTGGTTGCTATGGCTTTTCTACATGGTTACTGTGGCAGTAGTTGCTAAAGTGTAACTAGGTGGTTACGAAGATGTGGCTAATTGGTTGCTATGGTAACTGCTGGTTGCTAAGGTTTAGCAAAGTAGTCCTATGTCAGTGGTTGCTAAGATGTCACTAGCTGGTTGCTATGGTAACTGTAGTGGCTGCAAAAAAGTTCAAATTGGTTAACTTAAAATGAGCACTGAGACAGGTTTGGATTATAACACATGCCTGATTACACACCTCAGCTTTGTGTTGCAGTGAGCACATCGGAAGCAAGAGTTGTGATAAATTTGCTGATTGGCCACAAGTCGCTCCAGGGGATACACTGTCTTCAGACACATCACACAGCTCTCCCGCACAGGCAGACGGAACTTCTGCACAGACGCACATTTACACAGATAAATTCATACCATTCCAAACCACCAGTTCAAATTACATTTTTCTTGTATCCAACACAGTTTGTTTATTTGTATAACAAAAAAGTCACATTTACAGTTCCATCAAATATATATACACCGACTAGGGATCAAGAAAATGTGCAATGTTATGAGTAATCAAGCTAAGAAATAAGGAATCACCTTGAAAGCTTTACTTTGGCCTTGGTCAGGAGTAGGGCCTAGTGGGAGAGAAAAAAACACCACTGAGCAATACCACACTGCACACTAGAGGGAGCCATTGCATACGTTAATAATATTAAACCACAGGATTAATCCCTTACACTGCTTTCAGTGTGTGACTTATATGGTGATTACTCTGAATTATCGGGTATTACTATAAAATGTCTTGTTATTAGGAAATATTCTAAGATATTAAGAAATTAAACATGAGTATCTGTAACCAACATCCTGCTCCAGAGTAAGAAGCTTCAAAAAGAAGCTTCAAATCCCCCCCAAAACAGTACAATATGCACACCTCACACAATCACTAATAAAAAGTGTAAAAGCCTGTGTCTCACCATTGCTGTCTACAGCTGAGCATTTCCTGCTGCTGGGTTCTGGGGTGGAGATCTGTTGAATAGAAACTCCAATTAAAGCAATAGCAACAGCATCCCCTACAGACAATGTAAAATATTTTCCCAGTTGCACATTAAATCCACAAGGAACATACTGTATCCAATGAGCATGGAGGGACATTCTCCTTCTGTTTCACACTGGAGCTGCACAACTCCATGTCCAGGTCACTCTGCTCATACAGAGAAACAGAAAAGTGTTATAATAAAATTGTGGGACCATCCCTAACACTTACACTTGAAAGAAACCACCATTGGACTGCTACTGAACAAACAATATAAAGCGACATAATATATAATATCAATGCAGTGGATCATTCTTTGCACAGCACGGACACCAACATTATTGTGGAATGGTAGTGGGTATCTAAGCGATACAAGTATGAGGCGAGAAGAAAGTAGGTGTTCATAATAGGCAACTCAGTATATAGTGGCATGTAGAGAGGTAAGAACAGTAATAATGGGATACTCACAGGAGTAGAGGAAGGAGTATCCACTTTTGACACTGCAGCCTGATACAGGGCCATTCTGTCCCTTAATGGAGTCGTCTCCACCATTGGATCAAATACTCCTGGGGAGGGGGAGACAAGAGACACGGAGCCGGTCAGTGGGCCACAGCGGCAAAGCACACATTTGCAGAGACATGGAGAAAGATACAATGTCAGGTCATCAATGAAAAACACACACTTCCGCTGAAAGTCCTTTACTAGATCACTTAAAGCCTGCCATCAGCACTTTCCAGTGCTCTCTTGAACTCTTTCACAGATTATGGCGGTCAAAAGGAAACTACACGTAACTCGAGACCTAACAGACTCAATATTTCACTCATTATCTGAGTTCACAGTGTTTTGGGATGTTTTTCTGTACCTTTGTCTCCAAGTTCCATTTCAGGGCCACTTCCTCCTGTTTTCACTTGCTCCCCAGATGCCTGGACAGACATAAGACAAGCACATTAGTGTAGTTTAATCAGAAACAGAGCTGCATAAATCTTTCACAGTATTTAATGACAAATTGTGAATAAGATGGTGCCTGCGGCTAAAGTAAATAGGAAACTCAATTTGGGAACCTTCTGTAGTCTGGGAGTGGGAAGATGTATAACAAGAGAATATGAACTGCATTATAAAAGTGTGGGAGATGAATCACGTAGTCCAGTCAAGTCAGAGAGAGAAAAACTAAACATCCATCCTCGCCTTAATTGTATTAATCAGCAAAGATATGATACACATAAGGATGGTGCATAACAGATAATAGGGAGGATATGGCAGGAATACAATACCTTGACACTTTTTCATGATACAGGGCACGATAAGGAGTGACAAAAAACAAGCCACACTTCACACAATGCACTAAATCAAATGAAACAGGACTAATTATGGTCAATATTCTTTAATATGCTCAGACAAGCATGTTGAGGCGTTCTGAGAAATACGATCATATGACCCATATACGCCCGTTATGCACACTAAGCACTGTGTTCCTTCAGAGTGCCTGTAGTGTGATGCTGGATGTTGTAGCCACTCCATGACGTTAAAGAGGTGACACAAGCGCATCCTTAAGTGATTCTGCACTGTCCTGCCAGCCTCTTCTGTTTTTCCTGCCTTTAATAATCCACTAATGAGATCAGACCGACGGAAGAGTGGGCAGACACCACCGTCTGGCCACCCGCACCATGGCTGCTGCCAGGGCCACCAGCAATCCCGCTAAACCCCAGCCAGCCCCTACAGCTGGGCCTGCTGCGAGGACACCAGACAGGGCCTGCAGAGGACGACACAGCTGCAGAAACCACAGGATTAGTCTGCTCTCTTCACTTCGGGACGGGGTGTGCATGATCTGTTATTGTTGTCGCCATAAACCCTGAATTTGAGTTCTACGTGTTGAAGCTAAAACTTGAATAAAAAACATAATTCTAAAACATAAATTCAAAAATCAATTTTGCAGTCGGAGAAATGCAGCTTTTCTACTTTATTAAAGAATAAAGCAGCCTCAAGGGTCCAGGAGAGTGTTGATCAG
>JBBPDE010000134.1:3098627-3110272 GCA_037974605.1 Nannopetersius ansorgii
GTACTGTATGTAGTGATGTAAGTAGTAGTTGTTGTAGTAGTAGAAGAAGGTGTAGTTGTACTGTATGTAGTAGTATAAGCAGTAGTTGTAGTAACAGCAGAAGGTGTAGTTGTACTGTATGTTGTAGTAGTTGTAGTAGTACTCGCAATAGAACATATAAGCAGTAAGTAAAGTTGAATACTTTATTTATAATAGTCCAAAAAGTACCATAGGATGGAAAACTGTTCTGAAGTACTGTATTTGTGATGTGTTACTCTCCACCTATGCATACATTAAAATCAAACTGACACCATGATGGGATGAACTACATCTGGTGGTTAATTTAGGTGTTTCTGATTTCATTTCTCCCCCCCAACGCTCCGTTGTGTCATTCACTTTGACACAAAGCAGTAGCTAATGACAAGAAGCCCAGAGTAAGATTAATTATCCAGCCTTAATTCTCTCTTGTACCGGACGAGCCAGTCATCAACATGTCATGCGACACTGGGGATTAAAGACAGATCCTGGCGGCTCTTCACCACCACCTTATCCAAACAATTCATGCATATTCATGCAAACCTAAAAACACTTCAGTCTGTTTTACCACTTTGGGAATCTACAAAGTGAACAAAAATAAACTTCACTTTTCTTTTTTTTAAGTTCTACTGAAAGAAATAAAAATCTGTAGGATACTTCATCCTGGTTCGAGAAGTATGTGATGCCAAGAAACTAAAGTGTCTCGCTTTTCTACTTAAATGTCAAGTCCTCATATTGATTTTGACTTGTGTAGACTTTTAATTTCTAAGTATTTCTTCCTCGGCAATAATGTTAATCTGCATTTTTTGTTTAAATGATTTTGATTTTCAAATTTTATTTAAATTTTTTTCAAATATCAGTTCAGGTTTACTTCTGCATCTGATTTTTGGCTGAAACACCGCTTGGATGAACAAACTGTGCAGCCTTTCAGAGGCGGAAACTGGAAGCGTCAGCTGACCAGTTCCTCATTGATAAGATTTATCTCACTCAAGAGCCATCCACATTCCTGGTGACAGGCCGAACGCTCCGGCGCCCTGCCAACAGCGTAAAAATCACTTTCCAAAGGAGGCATTTAGCCTCGACGGATACATTAACCAGCAGTGGCCCTGTGCACCCCCCGCATCAATCTGTGGCTCGTTGGGACGTCCTGCAGTCTTCAAGACTCTTGCACAGACTGTCAGGCCCAGCAGGAATCTCTCTCTCTCCCCAGGGCGAGATCAGGGGCCCGGGTGGTGGCTCCCAAGACAGCACTGCACTCCTTCCATCTGGGTCATGACTTCTGTGTCATGTATATAAGAGACGGGGTCTCGTGTTAGATTTGTTTCTCTCATGAAAACATTCCACCATCCTCTGGGGAGTTCACTCTGAGGGCACCTAGCCAAGGCCGAGACATTGTATCGTAATTGTGCATTAAGAAATCATGCTTGGTGTCCGGTGTTCGCTTCTTTCATTTTGCACCAACAAGCAATGGAATGGAATACACGCACCATCCCTGAACTGGATCCCTGAATCTGTGTCCAGCTGCGTTACCTTGGTGCTACAATACTTAGCAGTGTATATCTTCTCAATTTTTTCTGTCTGTGTTTAGATATTCATGGTCCGAATGGAAGGCCTAGCTCCAATAGGCACTGATTTATGATATTTTAACACATTCTATTGAGGCAAACATGTCTGAAATGATGCATGTACATGCATGTAATGTTTGGAAGGTTATGTTTAATGTCAATAATGTTTTGTTACATGTTTTGGGCATTGCTGTGTTTCCTCTTTCTAGTATAATGGCACAATAATACTAATCCATTTTTGGAATCCTGTTTTACTTAGTGGTCATCATGTTTATCCCTATTTTTGATATCCTTAGATTTTTTACAGGGCAGGTGGTAGACGCTTGATACTCTTTCTGAAAGGGCAGCACTGCAACCTTTATTACAAGCTGTGAAGGTTCGAATTAAGCACGGGCTCATAATGTGACAGTGAGACCTAAAAGTTCTCAGGTTAAACTGCGAGGGCCTTTCAGTGTCCACTGTAGGAGTATGGTGTGTTGATTATCATGGTACGCCTGAATATCAGGACATGCATAGCAGTTAATTCCGACTGCACAATCATCATTGTGTTAAAATGCAGGTTTCTCAAAAGCATATTAACACAGTGATGATTCTTAAAAAGTAGAGCGCCCAACATAACACACGCCCTCTAAAGGATTTAAGATGCTGGGTCCTGACTGGTTGAGACATCTCCTAAGAAGTGTGTTATTTGTGATAGCCATGTGCTGCTTTTTGGTCAGATTCTGAAGAAGAGTGTGACAGCAGTCCCAAACAGATGTGGTTGACAGCAGTGACAAAAACTGTATTTAGTCTGAAATGAACATCAAATACAGCCAGGTGGGCTTTAAAACGTTTTACAGACAGCAAAAATGAAATTCAGGTTGATCTAATACTGTAGCTGAGCTGTACCCTGTCGCAAAAGCAATGAAACCTATAAGGCTGTGTATTATCACAATGCAATACCGCTGTTATGGTGATTCATACTTGCTTCCGGCTCAAGCCCAGAATCAGATCACAGTCATGATGTTATTCACCATAACTCCTGTGTTCTATTGCTTAAATATCTACTTCTGGTATAAGTTTCATTAACAAAATGAAGTTTCATTAACAGTCTACTTCTCCCTAACACAAATGATAACACCTGTCCCCCACACATATGTATTTTATGAAGTCATTTTTATTACATGCCTTAATTAGTTTTTGTCTTTTTAATTGATTCTGGTTCCAAATTATACACTGGACATTTTTACTCGGATTTGTGTGTGTGTCATGGGTTTGACAATGTTATTACCAAAATACGATTTCAGGTCCCAAACTGTGAACTATTTATGCAGTTGTTTTTCATGTGATACACCATATTGTTAATGAAACTAATGAAAGAAGCACTTAGACCTCCCCAACCCTCCATAAGCACTCGGTGGGCAGCAAACCCGCACCTCCATTCCTGGGGCGCTTCTATGAAGACTTGTATTTGTTTGGAAGAATGTGGTGCGGTGAGAGTGCAGCGACGCAATCTACCACCGACGGAGAGAAATGGGGGCTGGCAGATCCACTGCCAAGCGTGTCCCGAGTCCTAATGCGTCTCCCTAGACGTTACGCAATTACTTTTTGACAAGGGTGTCTTCTCACTTGTGTCATCTCACTCGGATTACTGTAATTCACTGTATATGGGTCTCTGTCAGTCTTTCTTGGCATAGCTGCAGCTAGTGCAGTCCGTTAACTCTGTGCTGGTGGTGGAAAAAGAGAGATCATATCAACCCTGTTTTAGCTTCACTTCTTTTTTCTTTGTCAATCCAAATAGATTCCTAACCTATTTTTACTCATTAGCATATGGAAACCCATGAATTTGTGGATGATTTATGTTCATATTTTTGTCCATTGTTACAAATGACAGTGAGCCATGACAGAAGGATTCATGCATGCAGCTTGCATACGAACAGATGGCTGTAAGCTCTCAGTGCTCGTTAGCTACATTGGCCTCATTTTACCAGTGCAAAACTAAAGAAGGGAACTTTGGTACCGTAAAGAGGTAGTGAATAGAAATGTGCTTATTTATGATTATTTATTAGGGTAGTAGTGACCGCTTGCTTCCTCAGTACACTGTTAAAAGCTCGGTTCTTGCTGGTGACCGATCTTACTTTTCTGTCTCCATTAGGCAGCCCATCAGTTTCATCTCATATTTTAAGGTGTTTATGATTTCATTTATAGCCACTGACCAATTTTAAAGGATTCGGTGCTCTCTTGGTCGATTACTTTTGGGGTAAAGAAGAAACTTGCTGGCTGTAGAGCACTTTGGATGAAGTCTGGAAAGTGCCTTACTTACTGACTTAGGCTTCTTACTTATGGGGAAGGTCTTTCTATGAGTCTCTCACTCTCCTTCCTTCTCCTCCTCTCTTTCTCTCGAACAGCAATTTTCCACATGAGCAGGCCTAGAGGAGAGTGAACTGCGGCGCACTCTGACTCAGACGATCCGCATGGCCTGCAGATCCTTGGGTCTTTGACGGAGAGCGGCGGCCTTGCTATTTACCCCGAGACATTTTCATGGGTCACGGCCGCAACAGGGGTTCACGCGGGCCACTGATGAGCTCTGAGGGATTAGCTGTCAGCCTGATGGGGCTGATGGACAGATAAAAGCCGCGAGCAGGTAGGCTCCTCCAGGGCCCAGGCAGACACTAGGCCAAAGTGACTTTGGCAGTTTGCCTCTGTTGATCAACTCCACGATATGCTGATTTATATGTGGCTGTTAGCAGCGCTTTGAAGAGATATGAGTCATATGCTACTTCACTGATCTTAGGGGCAGCGCAAGGGCAGCAGGGATAAACGGTGCTTCAGGATCCATATTCATAAAGATTCTCACAGTAGGAGCACTAATCTAGGATCAGGGACTTCCTCTGTTTTATCTGTGAGCCCAGTCCCATAAATAGCTGCTAGATCAGCACACTCAACGAAACGCTTTATGAATCCCAGGCCTGATCTGGGAAGATATCTTTATAATGCCCTAACAAAAAGGCCTTCTGCAGGGCTGTGAGCTTATCGTTGGTACTTGAGATGCAAGACCTGATACACGAAGAAGATAGACTTTGTATCTGGTCCATTTGTTAATTGAAATGTGCTCTTTTCAGTGATATAATGGCAAGATATAAGCAATATGTCTTTGAACTGTGGTGTGATTTGTTCATTTTAAACATCTCATAAGTCAGAGACCTTTATTGTTTTAGGACTAAGTCCTACCTGGCAAAAAGGTACCACGACATGAGCAATGAATGTTAAAATTTAGGCAATCTGATGTACGTCGGGGTGGAGATGTACAGTCGCACACATTGATCATATTCACTGAACACCTATGAGATGTAAGGCCAGATAATAACAGGGCCAACTTTTGCTCATTTGTGAGGAACTTTCCAAGATATTGTTTAAACCGCTCATCTTTCAACCTGAATTGCAGTGTGGCACACACTCGCTCTTTCCGCCCCCCACCCCCCCGCACACATACACACAGATAGAGAGATAGAGTGAAGATTTATGTGACAGTCAACTAATTGCATGCTGCCATTTGTCTTGAGGAAGCGTCACCTGATCCACACTTGGGTGGTTTAAAAATTAAACTACAAAAAACATGCCTACCAAATACAACAGCCATTTCTTTCATATTCATCTCACTGGGAACATGGCCTACCCCCAGACTAAATATCTGAAGCACTCTAAAAACACACTACAAATGAATGTTAATGCTGAAAACAACTATAATTATTCTAATTATTCCTTTAATTAAACAATCCTAGTTTATCTATTTCTACTGAATTATTTTCAAAGGTGATGCATGGTTTATGACAGTGTATGTAAAGGTATTGGCACCTCTGGTCAATGTACATGAATGTTTTGTTGATTTCCCCACACTCAGTGAAGAAGCTCAAGAAAAGAGGTAGTATATTACAACAAGACATACATCAAAATCAACCTCAAACTACTAAAGGAAAAAGATTATTACAGTTTTGAAATGCCCTTTCCCATCTCCATTCCCAGGAAAGAATGTTTTTAATCTTTGCTGTGCATGCAAGATGATCTCTGAGTAATTCTTAACTTGAGGTGTTCTGCAAGGAAAAGTCAGGGGAAAAGAATCAAGAACAGGAAGACTTAACTCACTACAAGGAACGTTTTGGGGCTTTCAGCCAAATGGGGTCTTGCTTAAATACGGATTGAAAGGATGCCCAAACTTTAAGCACATGTTACATTTTATGCACCACTTGGCAATGAAAGAAGTCCAAAATTAGAGTTCAACTGCGTCCAGAGAAACAGCCCTTTAATCTCTTTGTATGAGCACTTAAAGCCTTGGTTCGGACTTGCTATGACAGGCCTTGAAACAAGGACAACACAAGCCTATACATAGTGTAATGCATGGATTCCCATGCTGACCATGACTAAACTCAGATCTAGTCCTGGGGTGGCCTTGGCAGTGTCCTGGCCCTGACTGGGCCTTTATGCTTAAGTGCCGTCTCATACAGGGAATATGATCATCATTACCAGCCAACAAATTCATAATGTATAAACATTAGGCCCATACAGATGACAAATGACGATTACTATCTGTTGAAAATCATGTTTAGACTTCTAGAGGACTTGTCCAAATAAACACGCGGTTCTGTGTGTAATGTTTTCTTTTAGTGCGGGCTGTTGGAATGGGATATTATTTCAAGTAGGCAAATTGGATGAGAACACGTTCCACAAAACTGCAGCAGTGGCTCTATGCGAGGGAAAATGACTTTGGCTTTAAATCATGCAACCACTCTCTTTCTTTTTCACTCTCTCTCTGTCTCTCTCACCATCTCTCTCTCTCTCATTTCTACTCTCATGACGTCAGAAATGTAGTGCACGCCCTGCACCTTCCCTCAGGGAGAGGTTTTTACGATTGAAACCTGACACCATTTCTGTGTCCCATAAGCAACAGAGCTGTAACTCACATCAAAGGCAGGCAGCATCAAATCACAGCGCAGCTGTAAATTCACCTGTCAGCCATGGACCAATGGGAAAGCAGCATTAAATCAGCTCTGTCATGCTGGCGGCCAATGGCAGGACGGTGGCGGTAAATCTGTCAGGCCTGGGGTCTGTTAACGGGCACTGTGGTGCAGACGGGGAATCCGTGGGGAGGGGGGCAGGGAGGAATGAAAGAATATGAGAGAATGAGAGAGAGTGATAGAGAGAGAGAGCGAGAAAGAGAGAGAGAGAGAAATGGAAAATGCAAGAATGAGATAAAAATGGGGGAGGGTGGGGAAAGACGGAGTAAGGTAAAGGACAGAACGAAAGACTGAAAGAAAGAAAGAAAGAAAGAAAGAAAGAAAGAAAGAAAGAAAGAAAAAAGATAATAAATAAAGACTGGTGTAAGAAAGAATGAAAAAGAGAGTCTGAGAGACAGTATGAGAGAGAATAAGGGTGATGAAAAATGAAGAAGAAAGAAAGGAAGACTGAAAGAGAGAGTGAGGGTAAGGAGAAGGATAGAGAAACATAAAGGAGAAAGTGAGACAGAAACAAATGAAGAAAGAAAAAGAAAGAACAGGGAAGGGTGGATAGAATTAAAGACTGAGATGGGTAAATGTGAGTGAGTGAGTGAGTGAGAGAGAGAGAGAGAGAGAGAGAGAGAGAGAGAAAGTGAGATAGAAAGTCAAAGACTAGAGAGAAGGAAAGAAATGGAAAAAGACTGAAAGAGAGTGTGAGGGTAAAGAGAAGGGTAGAGAAACAAAGGAGAAAGTGAGACAAAAAGAAAGAAAAAGAAAGAAAATGGAAGGGTGGAGAGAATGAAAGACTGAGATGGGTAAATGTGAGTGAGTGAGAGAAAGAGAGTGAGAGAGAGAGAGAGAGAGAGAGAGAGAGAGAGTGAGAGAGAGAGAGAGAGAGAGGGAGAGCTGGAGGAGCAGAAAGCTCAGATGTGTGCCACTAAAATGCTTTCCTGCTCCATCTTTTTTGGCGACCTGAAGAGCCACATACAAAACAAATCACACTAAAATGAGGGAGCTTTGGAGCCTGTTAGCACTGGAAGAGAGTGAAACAAGACCGAGCAGGACCACATGAGAGGGAGAGCACATGTCCCCCTCAGGGCCGCATTTGGGATAAATAACACCTCGAAAAAAAATGGGGAAAGAAGTCATAAAGCTTTATTGCTACCACTGCTATCGGGTGTCGAGTGTCTGCCACAAAATGTGAGTTATGGGAATATTTCAGCTTACTAGTTACATCACCAACTTGGTTCAGAATTTAAATTGGGAGAACATCGGGGGTCACGACTTGCTACTCCATTCATGTGATACACATTTAATTCACCAGAGCGGCCATCTCCTCAGCTGCCTATGCAATCGAGGGCCAGGAGTTTTGAACACAGACTCTTGAAACAACAACTACAGAAGCTGCCTCTACCCTGAGCTACCAGAATGGTGTCCAGATGTTCAAACAAACGCTAGCTAAGTGCTAAGTCACGACCAAAGACAGCACAGAGTGAACAAATGTGTATGTATACATGTGTGTTGTGTGTGTGTAACACAGCAGGGTAGCCTCTAGGATCTGAGGAGATTTCTGACCAGTCTTAAATCAAACGGGAGGGGAAAAGGGAGGAGGGAGGCTTGGGGCTTCTTTCTCAAAGCAATAGTTTGGTGAAAAAAACAAATATACACAATTCCCCCCTTACCCCAAATGTGGTTGACCAGCCTTGTCATGTCTGGGGTCTGCTTCTGTACTGGAGCTACAATGGCAATGTAATGAATGAGTAATGTACACCATGCTAAACAGCATCCTGTGTGCGCTGTTAGCCTCGGATCACCAGTGCAAAACTAACACCAAACAGGTCTTGGCTGAACTCTGCTTGGGGAGGACTGTGCGAATCTGATTTTAGAGCTTAACTGTCGCTTCAAGTTGTAAGCAGGGGGTGCTGAGGGCTGGACTCCACAAATGTCTCCGGTCCCGCTTGACCGGCTGTTTTCAATAGGGGGCCACTGCCAAAGTGGGTGACTAATAGCGCAGGCAAAATCGAAAATAGAAATATCCAAACAGGCTTTTGGACATGTCCAACAGCCTGGCTGATGGATGTGGCATACCTCCGGTTGAATTTATGTGCTTTCCAAGCACCCAGTCAGGAGGCAGGAAAACAAGGTATACCCTTACACCACGATCTACCCGGAGGAATAACATCTCATTCTTTCTGAGTGATGCATTTCAAAGCAGTAATGTGTTGTTGTATAGATAGCGTGGAAATAAGATTTCAGCGTAAAGCACTTTGTCAAATATTGTTCAATACAGCCTGCTGAGTATCTTGGCCAACACCCTCCCAAAAATAAAGGAACTTCAACGGTTCACGCCTTCGACGTAAGGGAAGTAAAATATTATTTGGCGTAGACTGTTACAATAACTGGAGGTTCTTCACATTTTTTAAACTTCTCTCTCACACATCTGATTTGCAGACATGATTTTTCAACTAAGTCTTCAATCTTTAAACTAACTCTTCTCCAACAGGAAATGAGTTCACCCACCAAATTTTGAGAACCTGAAAAGTCGTTTCCCAGAGCAAACCATGACAGCATCTGTAGGCATGTCACTCCACAGTTAAAGAGGAGGCAGAATGCAGCAGTGGGGAAGGTAATGGAATCGGATAAATCTAAAGAAAAAAAAAAGAGAGAATGCCCAGTGGTCTACTGAGGATAGAAAGTGTCTGTGGTGATCTCCTGAGTTTCAGAGAACGACCATCAGTGATGCAACTGTGATTATAGTGGTTCTGCTGAAAACTGGTGAAAAGGTGAGCTGGTTTGCTAAATGCCTCCAAGGTTTAAAGAATCCTGAATGGAACTGGATCAAAAACTCGCTCCATGTTGGTCAAAAAGCAAATGAAAGGTTATTCAGGGAACCAAAAGGGATTCTTCTCAAGTCACATAGATTTATTGTCATTCCAGCCATGTACACACAGATACACGGTAAAACGAAACAATGTTCCTCCAGGATCATGACGCAACAAAAAAGCAAAAGCAGAAAAACCACAGACTGCATAAGTGCAGGCAGCTCAGGAATACACAGAGAGAGCAAGATAGATAGAGAAAGTGCAAGAAAAACTTGAGCAGTAATACAATATTACAGGACAGAACAATATACAGTGCAGTCAACCAAAACAGCTGCAGTACTATTTTAAATGAACAGAGTATGATGACAGTTATTATGTGTGCAGCAAAATGCAAATACTGAGGGGAAACAGCAATAAATAAATACTTGCACCAAAAACAGATTTTTTGGCATCTTTTTTTTTTAAGAGTAGACCACACTAGCGATCAAGAAATTACATGTGATAATCGACCACAGTTATTGGTTTTTAATTTTTATTGCTACCATAAAAATACAAGTAACTGCCAAAAACAAAAACACAAAGGTTGTTGTGTGTGGAGCAGAATGGCTGTATGAGTTATAGGCGGGGGCATAGAAAAGCTGTGGCAGCGATGTTGTTTTTGGCTGCCTCAGCCTCCGAGCTGAAATGATTTTCTATTCGATGGGAATCCATAAACGGGCCCAGTGAGGGCGTGAGGCGCCGTAAAGCATGTCATGGGCTGAACCAGGACAACCAATGTGTGTATGTGTGCAGTATTAGGGACGGCGAAACACCCTCAACCATCTTATCCCATTCAGACCCTGTGAGTCAATGTGTGCACTTCTCGACTCCCCCCTCAAGCCCCTGTACTCAACGTTCCTCGCTATAGACTTTGGTGCTAAATTTGCTTGCACCAAAGGTACGGTGTTATCGGCTGCTGGTTATCGCAGCTACATTGTTTGCGCAGCTTCACCCATCGAGCAGCATGTGGGGGCTTGATTAGACCAAGTCATAGCTCTGTGGCTCCAGCTGTCCCTGCTTGAGCCCTGATTTTGTATGTATGAAGAGTCTGAGCCACGGTTTGATCTATAAGAAATCCTATATACTAACACAGACCTTAAAGAGATAAAAATTCAGAGGATCTAAAATGACAGCATAAAATCCCAGCTATCCAAAAATAGTAAACTGATAGACATCACTGTCTATTGCCATTTATAAAACAATGGTGGTTCTACATTCCAATTGTCTGACAAATATATCCAGATATCAACTGAAATTTGAGTCCCATCCTATATCAGTTCAGATGATGTTGTTGCTGCATGTCTCAGATTTGATTCATTACTTTTTATTCGTCGTGTGTGACCTAAAATTCAAGTTTGGATTATGGTAATTACAAAAATGTTTACTCCTCTGAAAATTTCAATAATTGCTAATTATAAACTGATTATCTGGGAAGTCGTGTTTGCGGTTTGATTTCTCCACAAATATGTTTCCCAGACACATGAAAACTGGCAGAGATAAAGTATCAGCACAGAAAGCATTTGTTCTCATGAGGTCCCTGATGGGAAAATATGCTAAATTTCCCAATTTATTACACTGTTTACAGACACAATGACAGACACAGATGCTAAACACCACAACTTCTGCTTAAACTACAATATTTTAATAACTTTGAATGAAATACGATTTCAGGGAGAAATTAAACCCAAAACATTCTATCCCAGACATTAATTAGTAAACGTTTAATATAATAAGAGACTGAAAACTAATGTGATCATGTTAGAATGAAGCTGAAAAACTTCACAGACTAAAACAAAAAAACATCAACAAAATCAGACATGCAATTACATTTAATCTGACTTGGGATTACACTTAAATCACATTTACATGCCGCAATTCAGGTTAATATATTAACTTTTATAGTGTCTTGTGTTTATATGTCTCGTGTTCATGTAATAATCCTGAACCATCTACTACCACTAACTAATGGTTGGTGAAAGGGCAGCTGGTGGCCTAGCGGTTAGGGTGTTGCCTCTGGAATCAGAAGGTTGTGGGTTTGAATCCCAGCACTGCTAGTGTCATCACTGAGGTTCCCTTGAGCAAGGTACCTTCCCCACAAACTGCTCCCCGGGCGCCCCTCGTTGACGACAGCCCCCTGCTTCATGGGTGAATGGGGTTAAATGCAGAGAAAGAATTTCACATTGTTCACACTGTGTGCTGTTCTTCATGTGTGACTGTAAGGGGCCACTTTATTT
>JBBPDE010000134.1:3110372-3123835 GCA_037974605.1 Nannopetersius ansorgii
AAATGCAGAGAAAGAATTTCACATTGTTCACACTGTGTGCTGTTCTTCATGTGTGACTGTAAGGGGCCACTTTATTTCAAGTAAAGCGACCATTTTGTCATATATGAACACACCACAGTGTGAATAATGTGAATTTTTTTAATCTGCATTTAACCCCATTCCCCCTTGAAGCATTGGGCTGCCAGGAACACAGTCTCTGTACTGTTCAAGTCCTATTGATAACTATACATTCATACAACAACTAACTGAAGATTGGTGAATCTTATTGTATTTGATCACTAATTGCTAGTGGCAACCTTGGCGTAGCACACTTTCTTTTAGCTCAGCACTGGCTATAACACTGGTTTACAGCTCAAGTGTTACATAGTAAAGCTATAAAACAAAGGACTTATATATGAACTTGTACCTTATTCTTAAAACAAATGCACAATTCTAGAATTGTTTATTCAAAATTCTCCCAACTGCATGTTTTCAATTGTTAAAAAACATCACCCCAGTCCTGAATGTGCAACATTTAAACAGTTATTAACTGGTAAGATTTCCACTGATGCTGAAAAATCAGCTGAACCTTGATATCGATCAGTTGATACACTGGCTGGGCCCTGTTGGGCACACTTTCCTCCACTCTCAGTGTGGGACTCCCCCCAAAAAGAGCAGGTGCTCATGTTCATTGGTGTGGACATAAACACTCCGTAAGCTTGCGGCTGATTAATTTATTGACCATTACACACACGCGCAGCCATCGGCATGCGCACACACACCTACTCTATGCGTCTATCAATTACAGACCTCTATCCCACACGCCTTTGACAATTTTATGGCATGTTATGTACAGCGCATCAAGCCGTGGCGTCTCAGACCATTATGCTCATTCCTGTATAATTAATATAAATTACCGTTTTGCCACTTTATGGTGGTGCCACTGTAATTAGCAGATGAAAGCGAGTTGCTGAAAGCCTGCAGGTGCCGCTGGAACATCCAGATGAAAAGCCAGAGGCAATGGCAGGTATGTTTGTGGTGGGATATAAGCTGACCTTCCTGATGGTGGTGCAACCGTCGAATTGCCTTTTTTCCAGCCTAAAACCGTACAAACATGAACCTTGGGCTACTGAATGGGCCTTCAATACCATTCATATCCCTAGACCCATGCCTAAAATCCTAATATGTTTCATACCAGTAAAACAAGTTATCTAAGCATCAGCTCATTACATCTATCAGCCTCATTTTTATATGCACTAAAACAGAATATAATTAAAAAGAATTTAATTTACATTTACAGATGCTCTTATCCAGATGTAGGCAAATTTACTATTAGGAGACTTGCCATAGATGAAGGTCATTGAACCCTACACTGATTACTGATATCGTCTTGAAATGTAGGAAAATAGTGAATTCATCTTTTGCTTTAAAAACAAATAGTATATTTAAAATTACTCTGCACCGATCAGTTGCATATATGTATTACACAACATCAAATTCTTACTTATGACCTAAGAATTTGATCGGTAATCAGACTTTGATTCTTACTGAGAAAGAGACCAGTGAGACAGGGAATGTGGCAATGAAACATTTTTGGTTAGTCAAGAAGATAAATTAGTTTAATCGTTATTGCATGACTCTATTAAAAGTGAAATGAATGTGTCCCAGATATAGCGTAGGAGAGGGGCAGCGATCTCTTCCTAATAATACTAAAGGAAATAAACTGCTGAGTGTTTGGGATAAAGGTTGGCTGCATCTGAGCTCAAGCAGATTCGTTTTAAAAATCTATATGCCTAAGAACAGCAGCAACCAAGGTAAAGGCAAATTTGTGCCATACTGTAGAGGAATGGCACACTGTAATGCTGTCATAGGAGGACATTGTGGCTAAGAACTGACAGCAGTCCTGTCTGAACATGCTCTAACCCAGGGATTCCCCATCAGTCCTATTCATACCAGACTGTGCACATTTTTGCAACTAATTCACCTCTTTTTCTGATTAGCAGGTCCTCGTGTGCTGGGTTTTGCGTCAGACAATGGAAAAAAATGTGTAGAGCATGGGATCCCCAAGACCAATTTGGTTTTTGTTTTAGGTCGAACATTACCCTTATTGCACCCTGGTGCCATTTCTTACTCAGCTAAGCACTGTAAACACATCTGGCCATCCACAAGATGCAAAAAAAAATGTGATTCATCAGACCAGGCCACTTTCTTCCATTGCTCCCTGGTCCGGTTCTGATGCTCATGTGCCCATTGTAGGGGTTTAGCATGGGCACTCTGACCGGTCTTAAGGCTAGGCAGCCACATATGCAGCAAGCTGTGATGCTAAGTATCTTCATCCTAGACAGCATTCATTTCTATCATGGCTAGCATTAGCTAAATTGAGCACTATAAGACATGGAATCTGTCATTAATAACGACAATGGTAGCCCTGAAGTAATCTATTAGGAGCCATTAAAGTACTGAGCCTTGATACCTAGGCCTGGCAGGAAACTCTGATGCTGTTCTGGAATTTGTGTCTGTGCTGTCATTTCATAAGACAAGTCATTAGCAGTGAACACTGATCTGAGCACTGCGGTATGACCATGATCATAGACTATTGTTAAGTCTTTGTGTGAAGACAGTCGAGGCCAGGCCATTAATGGGGTCAAGCCCGTTGCATGAGTACTTCAGTGAGAGTGTGCTTATGTCACCTCTTCCTCCCCCAGAATATATCATTTTAGCACATCCATAACATACTGCCTGTCTTCCCTCTCATTTCTCGGAGGCACGATCTAATTTGCATGAAACCAGGAGGGAGGGGAGGAAAAAACACGTGCACCTTTCAACTTTCCCTTCTGCATTCTCTTGATGACGGTCACAGGAGGAACGAAAGCCCAAGAGATTTCAAGTCAGGGAACAAATAGGCTTGATTAAACGAGCCGTGTTTTATGTTTTTGGTAAATGGGAGATTTACTACATACTGAGATTATGGATGGCCACACAACCCGCACAAAAAAGAGCAAAGCAAACTGTGCTCTCTTGGACTCCTGGCCACAGATGGCTGCAGTATCACAGAGCACTGAACTGGCTGATCTCCTGATGATCAGGCCAATGCTTACACATGAGAGTGAAGATAAAAAGTACAACATGCTTTGAGTCATCTCTATCTATTCCCCAAGCAATGACCATAACTTTTGCCCATAAAGACCATAACTTTTTTTTCCATCAAAAAGGGTGTATTTTTAATTTGCCACATAATTCATAACTGTTTTTGTTTCACCTTCTTGGTAGCTGTAATAAAGGACCATTTCAGTGCATATCACCTAAGTTCCATCTAAGGCTTCTGGGACAAGCAATAAAAGACACAAATTAATTCTAAACTGCTTTTGTTGGAAGTTATTATGCATAGGCTGATCAGAATGCTGTAAGATATTACATAAACATAGGTTTTATTGTGCTGGCTCTACTACATTTTTAGGAAGCCTCTTTTCACTAATGTTTATTTTGATGCATATTTCTTTTTTTCACAAAGCACTGTATTACATTTATTTGTATACTTTTTATATTGAAATACTCTTCTTTTATATCAACTTTTCAGCTAGCTGCTCAGACAATTAACAGTCTAATGTACTTTTTTGTACTTGAAATGAAAAATTACCTTTTTATTTGTAGTATACATGTAGGTCTTTTTTCCTCAAATACTAATTTCACTCAAAAGCCCAAATAAATCAGGTTCTGTCCTACTTTGTAATATTCAAAAATGTGAACAATACAATAATAATCAGGATTATATATGTATCCTAATATAATAGCCCTAGATTGAAAAACAATTCCATTAAAAACGTGTCATTTAGTATTTATGTACACTCATAGCTGCTAATATAAGCATTTCTACCAGAAAACGCCATACTTTCTTTATAATACCTCTAGTATTGCTCCTAAGCAGATAATGGGGGTGTAAAGCTAATGGCTGGAACAAACTGAAAACGTTTTGCAAAAAAAGAAGATACCTTTGGATTTCAATCTGTGCTTTTGACTTTGTGCCAGAAGATGGCGCTCTTATCTTGCTTGTGAGCCCCTGTCTATTTTCCACGCAGAAAGCATCTGTGAGTGAGAAGAGGGTGTGAAATACTAGTCTACGTTTAGATTCTAATAAAGCAATTCCAGTAACATAGAACTAACAAAAATAACCACAGCAGAGTAGACAAAAATGCAGGTCGGCCTGAAATAACGTCCTGCAAAAAGGCGGATGAGGAAACAGTCGTTTTTATTTCAATCATAACATGGATCTGGGAAGAGAGAGGGGAGGCTCAACCACTGGAATGTACATGAATCACATTCTGTATTCGCACAGCGTTTCCGTACAGCACTGATATCTCACACAAACACACATAGAAGGCCAACCGGAATGGAATATCAGAAAGTCCCTGGTACTTTTCCTTAAAGGGCAAGGCCTCCCAAAAAAAACAGAAAACAACAACTCAGGTTCTCATTCTCTTGCTTTTCCTGGACCTCTGAAAAAGACAGTGATTCCATGCTCACATACACCTTTAACACACATGCAGTGTGGAGTGGACTTAATTTACAGAATGTATGGGAAATATTCCAATCAGCAAATTGCATAATTGCCGACCAGCTCCAAGTGATAAGTGTCCGTCTTGAGGTAAAGTGAAACGTTAGAAAACTTGTTTTTCCAGGGGACCAATCATTTCACAGCACAGAGAATACTCAAAAGTGTGATGAGAAAAATTCTTTAAGAGGCATGAGTGACAAGAGGAGGTGAGATACATGTGCCATGGTCCTCTTGACGTGAACCGTCGCATCCTATCGAAGCAAAGACCATTTGATTTGCTCTTTTGCTGACTGCAGCACCTGAAGAGATGAAGACAGGGGAAAAATATACAGAACATGAAACAGCACTTTAAAATCCCATGCAGGCATATCGGCCTCTCCAGAGATTTGTATTCAACCCAAACACTTTCTGGATGCTGAATATACGAGAAATAATAAAAACAAAAAAAATGATTATGCCCTCACTTTCCACATCTCCATAGGCCAAATGGTTCAAGCAGTTACATTTAATTAGTGTAAATATCCAGAATTGCACAGTTTATTTGATAAGTGTGCCGTGCCCTACACACCCATCAATAATCACAGGTACCAACGGTTAGAGATCCCTCGGAAATAACTTTGAGGCGGTGGGCTGAAAGGGCTAATTAAATCTTAACATGATGATGCCATGTTGTGCATTAATGCATTTGTTTTTATTTACGGCATTGTTACACCATCATTCATCACGGTGGTGGTGTCGGGCTTTCAAAGCTGAAAGAACCATCTTGTGCTGCTGACGCCTCCTTTTCGGGACACCTCTGACCGAAGACCATCAGGGTGAGCAGTGAAACAGAGCACTTTCTAAACGCTAATGTATTACGATCCAAGACACCATCCCAAATGCTGAAAGTGAAGATTGTCAAAAAGCACACACACACATCCACCAAAGTTCGTGCTTGAATAATGCGGGCACAGGGAAAATATCCAGGAATTAATTAATCATCTTAATTTGAGAAAAGGCGAGGTAAAGTATAACCATAAAGCAGGAGGACAAGGAGCGGCATTAATCAGCAGCGCGGGAGGGATGCAGGCAGTCTGTCGCAGGCCTCTTAAATGAGCCCATCAATCAGGCTGTACTCGCACCTCCCGCGGCCACAGGGAGCCGCCGCTGCCAGACAGCCGCCAATAATTAGCCATCATGCTTTACATGTGGCAGGCACAGGGGGGAGCTGAGGCTGACTCCCAACGGCACCGCGTAGCACGTGCTGAACGGACCACCACGGACCGATTTTATAGATGAGACGCGTGCAGAGGCCCACTGCCACTGGTAAACAACTGTTAGTAGGATGAGACAACAGGAAGGCAAGGCAGAATATCCAATCAGCCACATCGGAATCTTAGGGGCAAAAATTGGAAACAAAAATAAATTTGCTTATTAACTAGCCATTAGGAGCACTATAGGACCCAATGTGACTTCTTGACTACCCCTATGGCACTGTCACCAGATCACAGGGGTCAATCTGTAAAATGTACAGAGGGTCTATCTTCAATGTCGAGACACACAGGGCCAAATCTGTTATAGTGCACATCACATAATGTCTAATACTTATGCATATAGTTCATAGGTACTAACAATTATGAGTAAAGACTTGAGAAAAACTGTGCATTGATTCATGAACTGAATTACTGTGGCCAAACAGCTGCACACTAATCTAAGTTTACTATGTACAATACCAAGGATTGGCAGCAGTAGTGTAAAGCACACCATCACCACTGGTGTTTTGGAAATATGTTCTCAAGCTTTTGGGAATGAACCTGGGGTGCGTAAATGCTCTGAAAATGCTATCTACCGGAATTCATAGTGTCAGTAATAAAATTTGGAGGAAGGGGAATAATGGTCAGGGCTGTTTTTCAGGGTTTAGATTAGGCCTTAAGGTTCGATTCCATTGATGGGTGATGTTAATGCTACAGCATACAAAGGCATTTTAGACACTAATATGCTTCCAACTTTGCGGCGACAGTTTGGGGCAGGCCCTTTTTTTATTCCAGCATTACTGTGCCCCAGTCCTGACCTAAACCCAACTGAACACCTTTGGGATTAACTGCAATGGCAATCGCATGCCAGGTCTTCTCAGACATCGTCTGTGCCTCACTTCACAAAAGTTCATTTGACAGAATGGGTACAAATTCCCAAACACATAATCCATAATTTTGTGGAAAGCCTTTACAGAAGAGTGTTATAGAAGGTCTCAATAACTCCAGCAAGCTCATACACTTGTGATAGTCAGGTGTAAACAGATATTTTACCATGTTGTGTGTCATAAATAATGTCATAAAATACATTACACATTATACAAATACATTATTTTCTGAAAATTTCAAACTAATTTGGAAACCTTTTCTGAAATCTGAAAAACATTTGAAATGGATTAACCAAGATAAGGGTGAGAAAGAAAGAGAGCGTGAGAGAGAGGAGAGAGAGGAGAGGGAGAAAGAGAAAAGACAGAAGAAAGAGGAGAGAAAGAAGAGAGAGGCAAGGGAGAGAGAGAGAGAGAGAGAGAGAGAGAGAGAGAGAGAGAGAGAAGAGAGAGGAGAGAGAGAAGAGAGAGGAGAGAAAGAGAGAGAAGAGAGTGGAGAGAGAGGAGAGGGAGAGAGAAAGAGAGAGGAAAGGGAGAGAGAGGGAGAGAGAGAAGAGAGAGGAGAGGGAGAGAGAGGAGAGGGAAAGAGAGAAGAGAGAAACGAGAGGAGAGAAAGAGAGAGGGAGAGAAGAGAGAGGCAAGGGAGAGAGAGAAGAGAGAGGAAAGGGAGAGAGGAGAGAGAAAAGAGAGGAGAGAAGGAGAGAAAGAGAGAAAGGGAGAGAGAGAAGAGAGAGGAAAGGGAGAGAGGAGAGAGAAAAGAGAGGAGAGAAAGAGAGAGAAGAGAGTGGAGAGAGAGGAGAGGGAGAGAGAAAGAGAGAGGAAAAAGAGAGAGAGAGAGAGAGGGAGAGAGAGAGAAGAGAGAGAAGAGGGAGAGAGAGGAGAGGGAAAGAGAGAAGAGATAAATGAGAGGAGAGAAAGAGAGAGGGAGAGAAGAGAGAGGCAAGGGAGAGAGAGAAGAGAGAGGAGAGGGAGAGAGGAGAGAGAAAAGAGGAGAGAAAGAGAGAAAGAGAGAGAGAGAAGATAGAGGGGTAGTCAGTCTTCTCTCACCTGAGTGACAGTCTGTTCAGTCAGAGGCACATCGTCGCCCTGTAGGAAGTGAACAAAAATGAGTGACGGAATTCATCAGTTTCCAAAAGGGACTCTCATTCATTTTCTGTTCCATATCATGCTGGTTTATCTACTAAATACTTAAAATCAAATCTTCTATAACCAGCGGTAATATTAATATTTCAACTTTTTTTTCTAGTGTCAAAATACATATATGTACAGAAATAAATGAATAAAATCCAAAGTGAAGGGTGTAAATGTTATTTTTGCATGTTGCATATTAACACAAATAAATATGATGATTACCCTCAAAGCCACTCTGTGGACCACCTGCTGGGGGTCACTCTCCAGGATGACTCTGCCAGAAATATTAAACACAGATGAGTAACAGCACTTCTAAAACAGCATTCCACAGTATATGTCTTCATTGTTACCTGTAATCATGATTTTGCAAAGCTTGACACTGCTGTTATTATGAAATCATCACTCTTGGATTTATACTAAGCTTTTCACTAAGCTAGGCTTCATGAAAGACACCTCAAACAAATCAACTTATGTTTTAATTACTGGCACATTTTCTCAGATAAAGTAGAAGGAAAAAATGGAACACTCACTGAGAGGAAAACAATATGGAAATCATGAAGGAAAAAAACGTTGCATGGCCTTTAAAGCATGGACTTCACTGATGAAAAACAATATTCTCTATCAAAGCTGGTTCTAAGTTTCTTGAATAGAGGCTTCTTGAATCACCTTTGCAGGATGGAGCCTGGTCATGGACCACTGTTTTTATTCCTTCTATATACTTTTATTGGGATTGAGACCTGGACTGTTTGCTGGCCATGTCATGGAGCTCATATTTCTATCTTGAAGAAAAGCTTTAACAGGCTTTGCTCTGTGGCAAGATGCATTATGATCCTGACAAATGATCATAACTATGGAATGAGAAGTGTTCAGAATGTCAGGGTACACCTGTGCGTTGACTGCTGAGATAATGATTGCCATCTCCCCTGGTCCATTGCCTGACATGCAGCACCAGGTCATAAATAAGTGGGGAAAATTGCTTGGTTTTTTTTCAAGCAGTATTCTTACATGCTTTATTAGAATGGCTTAAGAAAGAAATTGTAGCATTATCTTCCTGCCTGATGCAGATTCATGATTCACACTCCATGAGTTTTTCTCTTCTGCCCATTGTAACCTTGTTTTCTTCTGCTCAGGCGTTAGTACTGCTTTTCATTTGGCTTTCTGACATCTTCCCTGGTTGACTCATGTGTTCCTTTTATAACCATCCCATTTTGTTCATACTTGTTCCAAATTTTACACACAGTACAACAAATATATTTTGGATTTCTTTTTTGAAGGAATTTTATAGTCCTTTCCTTTGCTTCAACTGACAGCTCTCTGGTTGAGGCCATATTTCCTTTCAACTAGCCACGTCCAACAGCGTGTTAATGTCTGCAAGCATTCCTTTTTGACCATTTATGCAATCTAATTTGCAATTTTTAGAGTTGTGCCTATTTTTGTTTTAGAAATGCATCTACCTGATCCGGAAAATGGTCAAATATGATACAAATTAAATTACAATAATGTGATCTAACTTGAGATGTGTTTCATAATTGTTTGAAAAACATTCCCTGTGATGCTGGTAAAGTCTGGTTGTAAATTAAAAATGACTCACCCTCCATCTACAATCTCGTCAACAGCTAGAAAAAGGCCCTCCATATTTTCGAGCAAGGCTCTCTTTTCCACATTTTTCCTAAAAGAAAAGAATTATGAAAGTAAAAAGTATCATGTAATTATATGTATTAGTATTAATTGTTACTATCAAAAGTAAAATGGCAAGAGTAACATTTCATACCTCAACATTTGACTCAAGGAGTCAAACAGACAATTCAACACGGACATGAGCATCAGCTGTAGAAATATAAAACGGATACTTTCACATGTTGCATATAATTTAGAAAATAAACATCAGAAAAGTTTCTGAAATTACCTCATTTTCATGCGAACTGCCAATTACATAGAAATACAAATCTATGTTGCTCTTGTACACAACAGTAAGGCCTTCAAGCAAAGCAATTTCACCTGATAAAATAAAGATGATAATTGAATTATAGGACTGCACAGATTCTTTCTACAAACGCATAAAACATTAACAAAATAAAATCCTTACTGTCAGTTCTGTGTGTCTTGTTAAAGATGTTCTTCTCAAAGGCTTTTTGCTCTTTAACTGTGGGGTAAGTGTCATCGTAATACTGAAAGGCACACAGGCACACGGACAAACATTACAATACAATCCACAAATATAAACTATAAACTCTAAAATCAAACTATTTCAATCTGGCAACGAGTCTGGGCAACCAGCACGCATCTCCAATAAACTGCATTTTCCAAGAAAAATATGTTGCAAGTCAAATGTTTGGGACTTTCTGTTTCTTCACCAATTAATAAGTGCATTACATGCACATCTGAGCAGCATTATGAGAAACCCACCAAAATTTCACAAACGGTAACCCACGGTTTCAGGTGAAGTTCCGCAATTTTGGTTTTCTATGAGGAAATTGCAGAGTTGGGTATGAAACTTGAGGGCCACTGGGGTTTTGTATTTTCATTACTTCACCGCACCAAAAACCAACCTGTGAAAGCATTTATATCACTTGATCCGTGATTAGCGTCTTTAACGCGTTCAAACAATGTGCTGGTGGTAAAAATATGGCACATATTGGTTTAAACAGCCCAACAAAATTCAGTCCTAGTCTGACCTGACTAGGGGGTGGGCAATGTGGCAAAAAATGTAATATCCGTAAATTTTACAACACTTGATATGTCACAATATTTTTTTTCTGACTAAGTTGAACGTACAACAACACAAACATACAGAAAAGGCATGTGCACGTTTTTTAAAAATTCCATTAAAAACTATAAATACAAATGATTTTTTTAATATATAAATGATTATCAATTAACAGGACTAACGGTCGTCTGCTGGTAATGAAACAAAGCAACTGTTCTTTAAGATC
Organism: Nannopetersius ansorgii; assembly: GCA_037974605.1. NCBI lineage: Eukaryota > Metazoa > Chordata > Actinopteri > Characiformes > Alestidae > Nannopetersius > Nannopetersius ansorgii. The sequence continues at coordinate 3,121,084 of JBBPDE010000134.1, forward strand.
TGACAATATTACAACACACTCAGAAGAGCATACTGAGACGTATTGCGACAATTTATCACAATAAATATCAGAATACTGGCCAGCTCTAGACCACACCCACAGCAAGCTTTAAATTTGAACTGGACTGTAATCTGACAAGGAATTTCAAATGTTAGCAGATCTTAGCGACAAAATAAATGTAAATTAAACTAATGACCCAATTGTCAGCTATCCAAAATTATGTTTAAAGTCAACTTTTTATTTATTAAAACATTCTTTTTAAACTATGAAGTTAGTTTTTATCAATTTAACCATATCCATAATGCAGGCTTTCATGCTGTACCTCACTACCAAAAACACAAGTGACTTCAAGAAATGCAGCACAATGGAACAAAAGTGTAAAGGAAAAATAAAGAAAGTAGAAGAATAAACATACACCATATGGACAAAAGTATTGGGACACTAGGCCGCTTTCTTCCAGTGAAGAGCAACCTTACTGCTTCAGCATACCAAGCCATCATGCCGTGCTTCAAACTTTGTGGAGACAGTTTGGGGAACCATTTTCCAGCATGACTGTGGCCCAGTGCACAAAGTGAGATCCATAAAGACATGGTTGGATGAGTACGGTAAGGAAGAACTTGACTGACCCGCCCAAAAGCGATTGTGAGCCAGGCCTTCTTTTCCACCATAAGTGCTGACCTCATAAATGCTCTACAGAATGAATGGGCAGAAATTTTAACGGAAATTCCAAAATCTTGTGGAAAGCGTTCAAAGAGGAGTGGAAGTTGTTATAGCGGTAAAGGGGTACCAACTCCATATTAAAGTCTCTGTATTTGAATGCAATATCCTTACAATCCCTGTTAATGAAATGGTCAGGCATCCATATGCTTTTGTCCATATAGTGTAGTCAAAAGCTATACAACAAGACCTAAGATTCTGGGCTAGAGTATATTGGAAGGAAGATTATGTGTCTTGTCATGTGTCTTACCTTAGCATAAAGCCTTTCTCCGTCATTATCCATTATCAACACCGCTTTCACAGTGTACAACGAGGGTTCCTGTGACGAAAGCATAACAGTTAATCAGTTATTGATAATCTACATGTGCACAGAACAACTCACCAGAAGACAAAGGTTGCTCTGATGATGCGGCAGGGTCTGATTCTATTAGTATATATGATCAGATCCAGCCAAAACACTGCTGAAACTAAAGTATATCACAACATTTCAAACTAGACAGTAGCAGTAAGAGGTAAACGCCAGGTGAGATTATCATCTAGAAGTCCTAAAAGTAGTAGGTTGGTACTTTATTAAGCTGGGCTAAAGTTTCTTAAAACCAGATACTTTTTACAAACAGCACAATCATACTGAAGGCAGCAATATTTTAAACATTAGGCAAATTTTGCACTGATGATGTGGCAAGGTCTGATTCAAATAGTATGTAGGATCAGAGCCAAGCAAAGCAATGCTAAAAATGAAATATATGACACTATTTTAAACTAGACCGTAGTATACAGATTAACTGACCCTGCTGTAATAATGAAGGGTAAACTCCAGGCCATCTTTCATTTACAAGTCCTAAAAGTAGTACATAACCTACCAGACACCTTTTACCAACAGCACAGACAATCCTACCGAAGGCAGCAAAATTACAAACTTTAAGTAAAGTTTGCACTGATTATGCAATGGGGTCTCATTCTACTAGTATGTAAAAGTAAAATCAAGTAAAGTGGTCCCTTATAGTCACAGCACAGGACAGGGTCATTCTTTCTCTGAATTCAACCCATTCACCAAGTGAAGCAGTGGGCAGCCACCAACACAACACAGGGGGAGCCATGTGTAGGGGCAGCACCTTGTTCAAGTGTACCTCAGAGGTGCCACTGATTTGAACCCACGACTTTCTGATCGCAGGGGCAACTCCCTAACCACCAGGCCACCAGCTGCTGTAGGATCAGGCCTAGCCAAAACATTGCTAAAACTAAAGTATATGACAATATATCAGACTAGACAATAACACAGTGATAAACAGACACTGCTGAAAGAATTAGGGGTAAACTCTAGGTGAGATTTTTACCTAAAAAGTCATAGGTAAGATATTTTACATTTATGTACATCCTTCAATCAACAGTACAGACAATCCTACAGAAGGCAGCAATATTTTCAACGCTTTCTCTGAATGTTATGAACCAGTGGTGACAACTCTGTCTAGGCTGTTCTCTTTGTTTTAACAGCCTTAACACTTTGTTTACATGTGTTTGAACTAGACTAGCATCAGTTTGAGAAAAGAGACCCTTCCAGTACAACAGTATATTCAGCTTGTTTTTCTCAAACCCAACTATTTTTACCGAGTTCTAAAGTATAAAACAACGTTAAAAACTCCAGTAAAGTGGTTAGAGCAAGGTTTTGTCAGTTTTGTGTTGGTGTTAGGTTAGCTTCACTGCTAGCGTTAGAAAAGGAGCGCTAGTGCTAAAAGCTAACATCTGACGGGCTAGTATCTTTAACAGCCCCCTACTTAGTATCTTTACACCAACATGCGTAACATTAGATGTTGGCAGTTGTGATACATATTTATTTTTAACATATACGTTTCTATTTTTACCAGAATTAGCGTGTCCATCTTTACAGTAGTCAGTAGGAGCAGCGTCCACTTCCCAACTCAACCTGTGAGAGGACGATGACTCTTGACTGTCGTCAAAATAAAAGTCATCGTAAATGTACGTTATTATAAATTATATAAATAAATTATTACATATCAGAATGTCAATATGTAGGTGT
>JBBPDE010000134.1:3148421-3163301 GCA_037974605.1 Nannopetersius ansorgii
GTGTGTGTGTGTGTGTGTGTGTGTGTGTGTGTGTGTGTGTGTGTGTGTGTGTGTGTGTGTGTGTGTGTGTTTTGGACCATTGTGTGTTTTTGGCGCGCTGCAACACACACTCACATACACACACTCGCACTCACACACACACACACACATGCACTCACACGCGCCCCTCACGCTTTGAGCCGTAGCCTCATATCTGCCAAGAGGCGACAGCACAGGAGCAGAGCTCTGCAAGTTTGAACGCTTTCCTTGTAAGTAGTCTTTTTTTAGTCATTCTGAGAGGTGTGCACTGTTTGCAACGTTATATATCTAATGTTAAATCATGAAAAAGGCCCATAGATTTCTCACAGTCTGTAAATACAGCTGGCCGACTGTTAGCCAGGATGCTAACCCTGGAATGCGAGCAGATCTGATGATCTTGGATCACTAACGTGCTCCAACCTCATCTTTAAACTACATTTGTCAAGCATTACACGAGCTTTTGCACATTTAATCGAAATATTTGAATAATACCTCGGAAAAGTTGCTCTTGGCCCATGAAGTTTTAGCTTTTTTTGGCTAGTGGGCTAGTTAGCTAAACCGCTATGGCTCCCGTTAAGCCTGTCGTTCAAGCTAATAAACCCCACAAATGGATGCTCACACAAACTGGTCATGTTCATTTAATAGTGATTAGTTAATAGTAACTCATGGTTTGAACCTGCAATCTCTGTTTTAGTTGAAGGTAGATAATTGGCTATAAGGGCCGAGCTAGCTAAATAGCCAACCAGCTAGCAAACGAAAGTGTTGTTTCACCCTCAAAATAATTCTCGTTATGTACTTTGTAGTGATGTTACAAGTCGTGTTATACTCAAAATACTAAATTAGCTTTGTTGAATAACAAATGCTATCATATGTTTTGTAAAATTCTGGACTTTTGACATTATCCGTTCTCGTTATGTTAGCAGAGTTAGCTAACAATGAAACCAGAGTATGCGTTCAGCTGGAAAAACAGATATAAATATGATATCTGTGTACCTTCTAAAGACCAGGACTTATTAGATAGATAGTCACCAGTCTTGGTGGTGTGTCTAGTTATGGTTTATACGAATATGACTCTTAGTAATGTGTGGATTTGGTTGTTTTTAGCAGGTGAGTTGTAAAAGGCTAGACATTTAGGCTTCTTGTTGCAAGACATTAGATTACTTTAGGCAATGTTAGTCAAATACTGTACGTTTTGCATGTTTTCTTCTTGTTAAGATAAGAAAGAACCAAAAAAGTTGTCATGAGCATGCTCAGTGCAGCAAAGAATAAAAGAAGTCAAAACAATAATCAAATAATACTAAAACAATGCAACAGTACAAAAATACACAATAAACAATAGTGCAACACAATGGCAAGAACTTTATTGTAACAAATAAGTGTGACACTGAAATTGCTGTATGTAAACATTTAGAGTACTGTTCCAGCAGATCAGTAGTGTGAAATGGTTTGTGAAAGTGACTTAATGTTAATGCAATAAAAATAAATGAGTGCATTTAAACAGCAGAAGAGGATAAGGTAATGAGATTGTTCAATCTGGAGATTAAACATTTGAGAGATGATGAATCATAATCAAGTAACTTACCAGCAGGAGATGAGGGGACGAAATTGACATTGTCAATTTACAGATTAAAGCAGCTGAGATATATATTGCACAAATCCCATTCAGAACAGAATAATGACTACACAAGTGAGAGGAATTATACAGTCTTACTGCCACAGGTAGAAATGTATACAGGTTTTGCCATTGGATTTCTTTTAGGTAACTTTAAAGCTAGAACGTCATATTCTGCATATTGTGCATGTTTTTGTTTATCTTACCTTTAGTCCTGATGCATTATATAACCATAGATAATTTTTTTTAGTGCTGTGCTTGGTGCAAACGACTATCTTACCAACTTTTCCCCCAGTATTCCTGTCTGCCAACACTAAGCTTGGACTTAGATTAAGTACAGCTGTGAATTCTACCTAAGTGCTTTTTTGTGAGTTTGCTTTGACAATCAGTGTCAACGTATGTTATCTTTTGTCTAATTCACCTTTTTGCTCTCTCTTGCTTTTCAAATTTTTAGGGGGAGACAGTTTACCTGCTGAGTTTAAACAGCATCATTTAAGCTTGGTCTGCTTTCCTAGAGAGAGGTAAGCACTGGCATGACATTGGTAAGCAGACATTGATGTAATGCAATCTAATGTCATGTTTTTTGGGAGTGATATAAAGAAAGACATTTGGAATTGATTAGATTGTCTTTTCATAATAGTTATGAAAATATGCTTGTATGCGGCTGTATCTTTAAGCAGCACATGTGCCAATTTGGTTTGTTAAGGTGAAAACACAGTTTTGTATTCATGAAGCTTCTTTAGAGTGAAGTCCTGGCATAGGATCTATTCCTAACATTAAGATCATTCTGAATAAGAGAAATACGATTGTGTCTGCCCTCTTGCTATGAAAATAAAGCATGCTTCTATGATAAGAATAGAATGAGAATTCAATTCCATTAAATTTATTGTAACCTGTTTATAACATACTATAATCAGGAACGTATCTTAACACTCATGTTTAGAAGCTGTGCTTTATCTGAGATGTATGATGGGCATTGGCTCTGTTTATGAAATTCAGATCAAATAAAAAAGCCTGTGTGCCGTGTCTTGTAATGTTTGTTTATGAAGTTCAGGATTTTTGTCAGTACTAATTTCATACGATCTAACAAGATTATTTTCCAAACAGAGGGAGTGTTTTCCCCTCGATCAGCCAGAGAGAATCCCTCTCTTACTCGTGAGTGGAAAAAACAAGGGTCAAGAGAAGCCATGGGAAAAAAGAACCAGAACCGTGATGAAGATGAGTCTGGATCCTCAGACGAGGAGGAATATGTGGTCGAGAAAGTCTTGGACAGGAGGGTTGTGAAAGGACGTGTGGAATATTTTCTGAAATGGAAGGGGTTCACAGAGTAAGTTGGTCGTTTGCGTCAATGTTGATATTGTGACCATAAGTAAATAACCACAGTAATATCATTTATAGGTCAAACAAAACTTTCACAGAATAGTCAGGCAACCACCATTTCCAACAAAAAAGCTTGAAGCTATTTAAACCCCCTACTGCACTTGAGCAGGTTATGGCTAATTCTAGATTCAGATTAGTTGTACCATGGTGTACCTGTATGGGGGTTTAAAGTTCCTTTAGGGCAATAGAGTGACACTTGATATATTTTCATACTCTGCTGTTAGAGAAAATGCAGTCACTTGAGTGGTACCCTCAATGGTATGTCTTCAGGACTTGATTGTGCCATATTTTACTGCTGTTAATGTTTTTTGAGTTCACTCCTTACAGTGTACATTGTGCTGACTAAGTTCTTTTAAACATTTTCCCATTTGAGGCAGTTATGAAAAGGGCCTTAAATAACACATTTATATTGCTCAGACAGGGGTTAATTGAAGTTGGCAAGAACAGTGTAGCATTGTTTAATATTGATGAAACTAGTCTGGTTAATATAAATCCACATTGTGATTGTATCACATAATGAGGCACTATGGTAATGTAACCTGGTCAAAGACAGACCTGCATTATTCTGACCAAAAGAATGTAGTTTTGCAGGAATACTTTGATTCGTTGCAACACTGATTTGGAACCGTGATGGGTCAAGATTGCAGAATAGTTTAGTTGAGAAATGTCATTCAATCCCACTTGCATGCTCTGGCTTTTATCAAACATTGCACTTCTTTGGCTAGTTAATTCTCATGATTTAATGACTTTATCTGTCTCCCAGTGTAAACATGTATAGTGCCTCTACATACGTGTGACCAGGCCTCATTAGCGTACAAAATGAATATTCTTGGAAAGATAAATGGCAGGATAAAACATATAAAGACTGAATTAAGGTGTCAGTCATGTTATACTATGCAGTTGCCTTTCAGAAAGCATATTGAATATAGAGAAAAATGTATCCTATAAGACTGTCAGGCTTTATTGAATATGAAGTAACACCATTATATTGTGGTGATGATTCGGAATAGAATTGTGGAGCTCAGCTGCATATCACTAATGTAATGTAATGTAATTTATAATATAAATTATCCATCAAGCATGTTGTGTTGCTTTTTAGTAAACACAACACCTGGGAGCCAGAGAAGAACCTGGATTGCCCAGATCTCATTGCAGAATTTATGAAGACGTACAAAAAGGGCAGCAGCGGTACCAGCACTCCCAGCAGCGGGGCCAAATCGTCCAGCACAACCACTTCCGGGGCCCGCTCCAAAGACAGCAGCAGCAAAAGGAGAAACTCGGATGAAGAGGAGGAGGGCGGCAGCAAGCCAAAGCGGAAAAAAGAGGTGAGGCGGCTACTAGTCCTGCCCTGTTTCTTCAAAAACACCACAGCACGGAGGTCACAGTGAGGTGGCGGAGCAAGTATCCCTGTGAATCATCTCTCTAATGATTAATTGGAGGTCAGTACTAACCCAGATGGTTGTGGGATACCTAGATTAGAGCTGTTAAATGTCTTAACCTGCATAAAACTGTTATGGGATTGTGCCTATTGGAGTATGTGGCAGTCTTAGACCATTAGTTTGAAAGCATAACATCTGAAGGATTGACACAGAGGGCATGTAATAATCAACTTCAGTAGTAAAATACATTGTTTAGACTACGTGAGGCACACGACTAACTTCTTCAACTACTGTGTGCTATTGTTCATATTACTAATGGCTTTCTCAATGGATCTGTTCAGGATGATATACTTGTTGCAAGAGGCTTTGAAAGAGGCCTGGAGCCAGAGAAGATCATTGGCGCAACAGACTCTTGTGGAGACCTCATGTTCTTAATGAAGTGGTAAGTGCTACACCGGCCAGTGTCATGAACAGTTCACACCATAGGAACACAATACATTTAATTCTGGTTATTTTTAAAATTCTAGAGCAGTATTTAATGTTTAGTGTACCCCCTCCCTTTCAGAGAAGTAATCTGTGGGTGAGAATACCTTTTGGGTGGAAGTGTAAAGTGCATATTATTGCAGCATTATAGCAGATAGTTCATTATAAAATGATTAAAATTAATAGTTCTTGCCTCATGCTTCCACGGGTCTTCTTACCAGATGTTGTCTATATTTATTTAAGGCCTGTAAAATAGTGCACTTCTTATTTTTGATACTTTGATTTCTTCAGAATTAGATTATTTCTGTATATGGATTTTCAATCATTTACAATAAAACTCAGGGGGCTAAAGACTAGGCATTGTGCATTTAAACATGTTCACTCTTTTATCTAAATGTTATGCTTTTTAAATACAACTTCATGATAAAATCCACATTGGCTTACAGTGGTGCTTGAACATTTGTGAAGCCTTTAGAGTTGTCTACATATCTGCAATAATATGACCTGAAACATAATCAGATTTTCTGAAAAGTAAGTAAAGAGAACCCAGTTAAATATATGAGACAAATATTTTACTTGGTAATTTATTTATTGAGGAAAATGATCCAATATTTCATATCTGTCAGTGGCAAAGTGTGTAAACCTTTCATTTCAGTATCTGGTGTGACCCCTTTTTTCCAGCAATAACTGCAACTGAACGTTTCCTGTAGGGATGCACCGAATATTCGGCTGCCGAAAATGACCAAATTTTTTTTAGCGCGACTGAAAAGGTGATGACGCAGTCAACAACCGCAACATTCATGCGCCAGATTGGATTAGAGTCAACATGTCTGCCGTGTGCGCGCATTTTGATATATCTAAGACAGACACACAGCCGCTTGATAAGCGTGCAACGCCAACATTTCTAGAGGGGTTGCATCCACAAAGACATTCTCAACGTCGGGCTTAATTTATCATATAAAATCAGAACATCTCAATCGCCGTGCAGAGTATGAAGCACAGGAGATACAAGACCCTTCGAGCACACCCACTCCATCTGTGTTTTTGAAAAGGCAAGAAGTTTTCCTGTGATTACAGTTAATATATGCGCTGTGCCAATCATTGTTATATCTTTCAGTAGTTTTTAAAGCACTTGTTTTGAATGGACTTTGTTTATGCACTTCATTCAGAATATTAAATTGCACTTGAATTCACTTGTTTTATGAGAGAAGATATTTTATTGTATAATATTTCAGCTATCCGACAAAGTAAAATATTTTATTTCATTTTATTTTTTTAATATTGTGCATTGTTTGAATGCTAAATAAATATTTTAATAGTTTTGTGACATATTTATTCTTTTAATAATTTAATAATTTATTTCAGTGTTTCATTTTTGGCCAAGTGTTTCCTCATTTTCAGTTTCAATTAAAAAAAAAAAAAAAAAATTTCTCTGCATCCCTACTTAACGGTAACTGTTGCTCAGTCCAGCACATCAGCTGGAGGAATTTAAGTCCATTCCTCCTTACAGAACAGCTTCAGTTCTGGGACGTTGGTGGGCTTTCTTCCTTGAACTACTTGCTTAAGGTCCTTCCAAAACATTAAACATTCTTCCATAACCATTCTTTGGTAGGAGGATTGACGTAACTCATTTTCTTTTTAGATTCAGTTCGTGAACAGATGGCATTTTCCTTTAGTATTTGCTGGTATAATTTAGAATTCATTGTTCCATCAATGATGTCAAGCTGTCCTGGCCCAGATGTAGCAAAAAAGGCCCAATCCACCATGATACTATCACCACCATGTTTCACAGATGATTTCTCCAAACATAATGCTTCTCCTTCAGACCAAAAAGTTCTATGTTGGTCTCATCTGTCCACATGACGGCTTGTCCACTTAACCTTTAGCAAACTGCAGACAAGCAGCAATGTTCTTTTTGGAGAGCAGTGGCTTTCTCCTTGCAGCCATGCCATGAACACTATTGTTGTTCAGCATTCTGATGGTTGGCTCATGACCATTAACATTAGCCAGTGCAAGAGGGGTCTTACTGTGGATTGGTGGAGTCTGTGCAAATTTTAGGGATGGTTTTGTAAACTTTTCTAACCTAATGAGCATCAACAACCCTTTATTTGAGGACCTCAGGAATCTCCATTGTTTGTGCAATGAAACATTTCCACAACATTCCACAACACTTTGATAGATCTGTGTTCTTTAAATGACACTGGGTGCTCACTCACACCTGATGGTCATCCCTTTGATTGAAACAACCTGCTAATCAGAGGTTCATATGTGTAAATCTGATGATGTTTCAGGTCATATTTATGTCAAAAGATAGACAGTTCTATGGGCTTTCAAACACCACTGTAAATATGTGGGCGGTACCACTCTGTTACCACAACATTGGGTGCTGTCATTGTAATAAATCTGTAATAATTGAGGAAAAACTTTTCGTGTGTCCACAGGAAGGACTCTGATGAGGCAGACCTTGTGCTTGCGAAGGAGGCCAATCACAAGTGCCCGCAGATCGTCATTGCCTTCTACGAGGAGCGTCTCACTTGGCACGAGGATGGCGAGAAGAAGGAGAAGGGTGCTGCAGCTGTGTAAGAGGGCCAGCGGGGTGGGAGGCGACAAGGTATCCCACCCTCGCCTTCCAACACCTCCCCTCTCCCTTGGAGACAGACACGAGTGCACTCACAATCCGCCCTTTGTTATGGACCATTTTAAAACCACCACCACCACCAGCCTCCTAGTAATGGGGGGTCACTACCCAGTTTGTCTTCTTTCATCCCCCATGTTAAAAAGGCAATTCGTACCACCTCTCACCATCAAGAATTGAGGGACTGGCAAGTGATTGAGAATTGTACAAGAGCTTTTTTTTGGGTGGGGAGGGGGATTGGATGTGTTAGACTGGTTTTTATGTTTTAAGTATTTGTGTCCCTATGGTTCTGTCCTTATGATGTGTGACTGTGATAGCATAGATCTTGAATACAGCATATGGTGACCTTCTTCAAACAGCTACCATTTCGTTGTCCTACTTTATACAGCAGGTGTTTTCAGTTTGTATTCTCCATTTGCAGTGCTGGATTAGTTAGAGAACAGGTTCTCCGATCTTATGTTAGTGCACACGCCAAATTACGGTTTCCCTTCGTACTTGTTCCTCGCACGTGATTAAATAGGACTGTACTCTCCATTGCGAAGAACGTTTTGAATATGTGGCACCCTGGTGGATCTTTTTTAACTTTTATGATTCTTCTTAAGCTGCAAAATGACCCATTTTGATCTTTACCCATCTTTACACATTTTAGTCATATCTGCTTTGGGCTTTTAAAATATGAATGTCAGTACTTTCCAACTCCTTAGTGTTTTAAAGGCAAGCGTTTAATTTAATTTCATAGATGTTTCTACACCTTTGGCTCATGGGAAATTCCTCCAGTCTTTCAGCAGACAGTCTGACCCAAATGCTCCACCTTGTGGCCAATTCGATGATGTAAACTAGACTGTGACCACATCACTGTTCGTTCTTTTTTTTTTTTTTTTTTCTGACCATTTTGAAAAGGGTTTAGCAGATTTGTCCTTTCCTCATTTTTGATTCTGGTTTAAACCTAGTCCAATTAAATGGTCTTTTAATGGGATTATGAACTCAGGTGTGCAATTCTGTGTTTGTAGAGCCACTGGACAAATGATACCCAATAAAAAAGAGAGTCCTTTTTGTTGCCATGACAGCTACTGATTCTGATTGAAATGTGGTCAGATTAAAAGCAGCTGATGTTTGTATTAGATGTATAACAAGCCACTCTGTCCTTGCATGCTTGTTTTCCTCATGAACAGTTTTCTTTTTCTGTGTTGTCTGTCCTCACAGTGGTGGTAAGTTCCCTTTACAGGTTGTCTCCTGTAAAGGCTACTTCTAGACAGTGGAGCAAAATGGTGAAAACAAACATGCATGAGTTCTTGACCGTGTTGGCTTTGCCACCAGTTTTAAAGGCCCAGTCTGTATGTGGTTAGTTCAGAATGAGAGAAGGCATTCTTTGAAAGAGTTTTAAGGCCAAGGTGTGTTTGTGCGTGAGTCTTTGTGAGCGCATGTGTGTATGTTTGGGGGCTTCCTGTCGAAGTTGTAACAGGGTCGTGCATGTATCTCACCTGCAGCTGTATTGCCTAACTCTTCACTCTGTTCTTTTTTTTATGTTCCTTCGTGTCCTGTTACTTTCATATTATGAGAATTCCCGTTGCATCACCCATCGTTTTTCTAAAAGATGTCCATTCAATCAAGTGTTTTTCGAAAACATGCTTTTGATGTCTTTTTACCTCTTGATTCTTTTTTTAAGTGTCCTGTATCAAATTGTAGTAAACCTAGTTTAACACCTTTTGATCTTTTTTCCTTCTTTTTAAAAATCATCTCATTCAGCTAAGCTGACATTGTGATCAGATTGTTTTGAGAATAGACTTGAGCTGTATCTTTTGTGTACACACAAGTAGGTGAACTTCAGATCCTTCGAAGTCTTAGATACGCAAAGGCAGTGCTTCACTTTTTCCAGCAGATGGTGCTATTCTATTATGCTCTGTTATTTAGAGACGGGTCTTATCTCAGCACAGCCCATAATATTATAATGAAAGGTTCTGGTTCTTTGGAGGGTGTTTGTGGCAACAATCTTGTGTGTTTGTGGAAAACTGTAGATTTTTAATCGAGCGGAGGGAGGCATGCAGCACCTCTGGAATATGTACATACGGACCAAAAAAAAAGAGAAAGTCTATGGACCAGCTTTGTTTCTTCTTGTATCCGTATCTCCATGAATGTTATTCATCCTTCATTTTGACTAGTTCTACACTGCCTAACAGAAATTAAAAAAAAAAAAAAGTTTGTTCTCTCTTCATATAGAGTGTTTCATGAAGTGACCCATAACCTGCTCATCTGTAAAATATCATCTGTGAACTGTTTTCTTAGGTTGTACATGCCGACATGTAGTTGCGACTGTCAAATCATCTAAATAAATAGATCAATAAAACGTTATGATTCCTGTGGGGCCGGATTTCAGGTTCAGAAAGACGGAATAATGCTATAAAGGGGACCCTTAGTCTGCTGGGTTTGAATGACAGGCTTGTATCTCAAAGGTGAGAAAAGGAAAATATCTGCTCTTTATAGTCTGAAAGGCTGGAGATCACTGAGAGGCTGAAGTCTAAATTTTGCAGGCCCAGGTTAAGCCTGAGATTAAAGTTGACATTGATTGCAGTTGTCTTTGTTTAGTTAAATAAATACAAAAACGCAGGAAGAATTAATTTAAGTCATTTCCACCATTTGACCTTTTGTATGACGTTTTGGTGAACCCTCTGCCTCTCTAGCCCCTTTTCATGGAGCACCTTCTCTTGAGTAGAACCCTCTGAAACCCACAGAAATCAATGAGCGAAAATAATTTTGAAAATTACTGCGACCCTTTGACTTCTGAAAGTTTAATGATGAGTGGACCAGTAGAAGCAACCCAAAATGACCTGGAATAAAAATCTTATTTTAACAGATGTGGAGATCTTTTTTTCCCTTCATCTATACAGTTGCTGAGAACATTTATTCTTTTATTGACTCAGATTTATGTTACTATGTTCGCATTCATTTGTATTTATTTATTATGTTGTATAGTGTTAGTACAGGGATAAATAAATCCAAGGCCAAGACAAATATTCCTGGCTGCCTAAGATGTTTGCACAGTAATGTGTATGCAGTTTTGAGCAAACCTCGTAGTACCCCTGGTCAAATGACGCTGTGGTTATCTGAAGAAAACATCTGGATGTTTTGGATATTACTTAATACTTTAATACTGTTTTAATAGCAACAGTTTATTTGCTGGATTTATTGGGGGGAAAACACAACATGTGGCCTGTGCAAAGGTTTATATATTTTTTTTATTTTCTCCCGTGTTATGCTGTCTTAATACAGAGAGCTCTATGAGGTGAACTGTGGTTGAGGCCTAAAGCTTTGGTCCTGTTGCTCCTGAGCAGCCTCTCACCTCTGTGGAGCTCAGCTCTAAAGACAGAAGCAATCTTTCACCCCCTTCATCTCTTACTCATGCATGGCTGCTTTTCTGACTACCTCAGTGGCAGTGGAATTTTCCAAAGTGAAGGGGGGGGGAAAGAGCGAGGGAGGGAGAAGCTGCACCGCTCCAAATGGAATGCAAAGGTCACCAGTAAATTTGCAGCCGTGGGGAGCGGAGGGAGTGTGAGACGGCGTGTTTTATGGAGCGCTGGGGCTCTACCAGCCGAAACGCCATCCCCACCTGGAGGAGGAAAGATCCACACGTGCTGGATCTGCAGAGAGGATTGGAAAAAGAAAAAACAACTATTTAGACGTACTGGACAGTATGAGGCTTCACATATAAGTATGTGTTCTGTATTTTTCTATGTAGATACCAAGGCTTCCCATACTGGTAGAAAACCAAGAACGTTCTGACAGATAGGACCCATCACCATTAGAAAGAATGATGTGAGTCTAAGTGTCGGACCGTTTCTGTTCAGTCAGTGATGTCACAGCCATCTGAGGACACGAGTCAAAGCAAGCACAATTGGACTTGAGTGTGTACTAGATATTAGTGTTGTCCTCCAAGTGTGTTAAGCTTTGTCTTAATCTGCATTTGAAAACGTGGCGATCAATCATGTAACTCAGAGGAAGTCTGTGATAGCCCTCAGGCTACCAGTGTTGGTGGCATTGTGTGACTGAAGCAGTTCTAGGAAGTGGGTGGAATTGAAGACAACTAAATTGCTTAGAAAACCTTAAACTCCCAATCCAAAGAAAGAAAGAATGATGTGAACCTGTCTGTTCTGGTTAGGACTGGATGAGCCCTGCAATTGAAGTATGTACCTCCAGCACAATTTGTTTCGTTTTCCTGCTAAAACACTCCTGAGGATTTCTTCACTAATAAACTTATATGTTTAAAAAAGTCATGGTGTGATTGAAACAAACAAAAAAAAAATCACAGCTCAGTTTATGAGTTTTCAGGTTCAACACAAGATTTAATATATGTTTATTATATTTATGCTCTGAATACACACCACACAGATTGATTTGAGGAATCAAAGTTCTCCAGCAGAACTTTTTTTGACGCCTGCCAAGGTGCCCTCAGTCCAAATGAACCTCTAAAATCGCAAGCCCTAAAAGGGGCCTGGAGGGACAGTGTTTCACACGGTTCGGTGATTTCCCTGCGTAACCACACCTGCTTCAACTCATCTGTTCATTGCCAGGTGCTCTAGGTGTGTTCCAGCAGGGAAATCACAAAACAGTTGCAATCAATTCTGGAATTTATAAGTGAAAAAACGTTCCCACAGTGGGGGTGTGTATACTATAATCATGGGCCCTTCTCTTAAAAATTACTCTGATAGGATGCACCCAGACAATTAGTTTGAGAGTGGTTCCCTCAAAAGACAGCGTAATGAATGACCTCTCAGAAAAGACAGAAGAGTGTAGAGGGAGACGATTTCATATTTTTCTGCATTGAGTCTAGTTTTTAAATCTGTTGTTAAAACAGAAACCAGATTTAGTGTAGCATAACCTCAAAGTGATACGGAAATATTGTGCTATGTGTAGTGTATTGCTTTCTGAGTCGTTTAGTAGTGGTGTTTGAAAACACTGGGTGCACATATAGTGCACTTTTACAATCCCACAATGCACTTTAACAGAAGAAGTACAAACCATGAAAGCCTGTCCCAAACGGTACATTTGTGGTCCTGCAGTCCTTAAGAGTGCGTGCCTCGTGGTGTGGAGTGCGGCCTTTGTCAAGGACTGCAATGATGCCTGGTCTCAAATGACAGCCTACGCCCTGCAGTCCACACTTGGGCGATGGCAACATTGTCCAATAAACCAGGGTACTTGGTTTAAATGTGTGCATTTGGGACAGACTTGTATCTTCTTATAATTCCTATTACCTCAGGTGACATTGGTTAATAGGCAACTACTGAGTCAAAGGCCACAGTAACGGCACATGAAGGGTGCCAGAGCGCTCTGTTAGCTCTACTAGGCAGAACATAATTCTGTTTTACCGCAGACATTTTCTGTGTGTCTGCACACAAACATTAGAGCATATAATTCATGCCTGTACACTCTCATATGAGCTACTAAGTATTGAGCGGGAAAGCTAGGTGGCTACTTAATCAGCATAGCTGCCTTAGGGCTGTATATTAATAAAAAACACAGCTATTTACAATTGATCAATTATTCTTTGATTATGATAGGCCTACTTTTTTCAGCCTGCTTGGCACAGGGGTCTGTCCCAAATGTCACTCTCAGTCTCTATATCTGCACAGTTATGATGGAAGACTTATGTTGCATTGCATTTAACGGGGTCAATAACTATTCCTTTAGATTCCCTAGATTCCCTATATGCTGACCAGGTAGGTGGGTATAGGAAACTGCAGTGACCAATAGGTTAACTTCACGCAACTACTCTGTATAAGTGGTGCAACACTCGAAATATTGACCCCATCACTGGGAGACCAGGTATTGGCCAGCATGAGTGTCTTTTGGTCGACTTAATGAAAGTTGGAAGAAGAATGTGCAAGAGCCTTCACTCTGCCAGTGTTGGTGGTATGTTGTGAGTGGGGAAGTCCTAGCTAGTGGGTGGAATTGGGCATTTCTAAATTGAATAGAAAACTGGAAAATTAAGTCTGAATACCCAGGACAAATCCGAAAGCGCTTCTGGTGTACTAAACGCACAGTGTTGAATTAAAAGGAATGTGTATACAGTCGCAGAATGATGAGACCTGTGTAACTTTACGCTGCAAAATCGTTTGCTCAGCTCACCAAATTCTGTTCCCAGTGCTCGATGGAGTCCTCCTGATTTTTACAGTGAATAGAATCAGTGCTTAAACCTTCTTTTCTTCCTGACGGGAGTCACAATTTTCATTTTGGCATATGAAGCAGTAGAGTAGTCTATGCTGTATTTTATGTTGGAGCAGCTTAGCAACCAGTAGACTGCTCAGCTTGCCAGCCAATGTGCTGTAAATGTGCTGTTATGTTTTTATTTAATTTTTGTATTACTGTATAATTTTTCTATCTTCCAAGATGCTTCAAAAAGAGAAGAATGAATATAAATTACCACTAATAGGAAAAGGTCAAATATACACATAAAATCAAGCAAATACTCGATACAAATATTAAAATAAGTGCATACAGTAAGGATTTCAACTGTTTTTTTATGAGAATGATGTTAAGCAATAAGTAAACACATTTTCTAAACATAAGGATTAGTAAACGGCTACTAAACAGCTACTGTCACTAAAATTCCACAGCCATATAATTACGTAGCCTAGTGTGAGCTCAGCTGGAATCATGGCACTTTTCCTAAGGCCTTGACATTTTTCCTTCACCTCATAACATTGAGGTCAGGGAAAAGTGGTTAGGAAAGGACATAGTAATGCTTTTGACTATTTGACCACACCCTGATTTGTGAAGGTCAGTGCCCTATAGCAGTTCCCGACTCCCCCTCCTAACTGCAAACAGTCATGTGTGAAAGTATGTGTCTTTATGTGGACAGGTGCAAATATACACCTCAGAGTAATTCTGGGACAGTAAAACTCATAGAAAATGTGTTTTTTGGATGCAGTATTGTGATAATATTGTAATTTTATAAACCACGATTTTTGGGTTGACATGTTTTTCTATGGGTCCATGCCTGATGTTTTCACACCCCTCTGTAATATGACAGACTCCTGAAATATTGAGCTGCCTACCGGACAGGGCATCGTTTCGGACACAGCCCCGTGTTTGTTGGGGAGTTAGCAAAGAGACAGTTTGTCTCTGTAACCTTCCGGACAAATGAGCTCCGGTGGGCTTTGCTGGTAGCGGGGTTTCAGCACTGCTGCACATTAGCCCGAATGGATGAGTGTCGAGGGGGCTGCCGGGCAGCTGCGGTGCGAGGCGAGTCAGGGGAAGGGCTTCTGCAGTGGGCTGCATTGACGCTGCAGCCTTTTCACTCCATTTCTGTCTCTCTCTCTCTCTCTCTCTCTCTCTCTCTCTCTCTCTCTCTCTCTCTCTCTCTCTCTCTCTCTCTCTCT
>JBBPDE010000134.1:3165194-3175403 GCA_037974605.1 Nannopetersius ansorgii
ACACACACACACACACACACACACACACACACACACACACACACACACACACACACACACACACACACACAGTCTTCTTGGTGCAGCAGAGCAGAGAGCAGCTCTGTGTCCTACCCCCCCAGGCCCCTGAGGCTCATTTGGAAGCTGCATATCATTACCTTCTTGTTCAGCCATTTACTAACCTGGACTATGAGTTGTGTATGAGGAGAATACAGTATGTATGTCCTGTTGTGTTACCAGACTGAACACTGCGCTACAGGACACATCCTGCATCTCCTCTGTCTAGGCACCCTGCCAGCCACGTGCTCTGAGGTCCCCAGGGATGAGGGGGTGACTCCATGCTGCAGTCCTGCAAACAGCATTTAGAGCAAAAGTCTGACCAAAAAATCCAGTTCATAAAAATGTCACCAACCTTTTCAGACTGATAGTAACTCTAAAACCAGATCTTTGTTGACTGAGCTTAACCACTGTCACTGTGCTTAATCCTGTCTGTAACCCAGTTCAAGCCTCCATTATATGTATTATATACATGTATATGCTTTTTATGCTTGTTAAGATTCATTAGTAATTGTACAAGCACTTTGTCTAATTTATGTACAATTTATGGTAGGAGGGGGCACTCTCGGCCCCCATCCCTCTCTCTCACCTTCCCTGTAATTTAGCTCTCAGCTTTTACTGTCTTATTGTCTTTGCATGTAAGGTCATATTTGAACATGCTGACCTTTTCGGATTTGCCTTTTTATCCATGCTTTTAATCATGTTGTACTCTTATGTTCCTGTAAACATGTTTTCATTTGTACTCTTCATCTCCTTTTACCCTTTTTTATCCTCTGTATAATCATCAACAATAACAGAATGTTACGTGGTGTTCAGAACTACAAGAGCATGCCTGCTCAAAATTACATCACATCTCAACACATTTTGAAGCAGGTTGTTAATTTTTGACACATTAGCCTTGCAGCTCTGGTGCAATGCTACAGATGCAAATTTTGAAGCCCAAACACGCCTTGGCTGATGGACTGTATATGGGGTAAGAGGAAAATTGTGTAAATGGGATTTTTCACAGAACTATCTCTTTCATGCTCAGCTACGTGCCAAGAGACCAAAGCAACCCCCAACGCACACCCACCAACCGAGCTCCCAGCGGCCCCTCCCTACACCCCCCCCCCCCCCATCTCCTCCTCAGGCCGAGGGAGCAGGAGAGTTATGGTGGCCATAAAAGGCAGATAATGCATTGTTAACTATTTCTGTCTGCTCGGAGCTGATGTATCCAGCACTCTAAATCTCCATGCCTCCAATAAAATGCAAATGCTAACGCGGGCTGATAGCGTGGCGAGCAGGCCGTAGGTAAATGCTGGAAGAAGTGGGCCATGTGTGGCCCGAGAGCAGATAGCATGAGGTTTGTTTGGTAGAACACTCTGAGATGCTGGAACTAAATCAGAGCTGCTTTAGGAGTAACCTGCCAGCCATGCTCTGGCCACTCTGTTGCTGCCTCCCTGGACAGAGGACGGAATGATGTGTGAATAAATGTCAGGGTGTAAATGCCCCACTCGCTGATTCATGGGCTCCTTTAAATGAGCTCAGAGCAAATCATTGTACTACTTCATATGTATTATTTACAGCACGCTGCATGAGGGGTTGCAATGGAGAAATATTAATAGTGTTTGCCTCCAGGTCAATGTAATTATCAAAATGTTGAGCGATAAATTGTAATTCTTCTCGCCGAGGGTTTAGATGTGATTTACATAAAATGATGGTATGTTAGGAAGGTTACATTTCCAAATATATGAACTTATTCTCGCTATCATTTTTCTTGGCCAAAGACACCTTCATGGCTTTTTCATCAGAAAAAGTCTGGTCTGCATCCTCCTGCCTTAATGCACTGGCGTAAATAATGGATCAGGTTCAAAGACCAAAGTAGTGCGGAGATGTTCCTGCATCTTGAAGTTCAGGTCACTGTGTTGTTTGATTTTGGTGGGCTTTCTTCGAATAAAGTTTAGGATAGAGAGGATGAAACTCTCAATTTACTCACTCTGTGAACTGCTGGGATTCTAAATATCGATTCTGATCTATATTTCAATTAGCAAATGGCAATTCTGCAGCATCAGTTAATGACGGCTGATATGTGCTTCTTCATAGCTCAAGGCTTATACTATAATTAAGCCATAAATTAATTTGTGGCTAAGAGGTGTGTGTGTGTGTGTGTGTGTGTGTGTGTGTGTGTGTGTGTGTGTGTGAGAGCGAGAGCGAGAAAGAAAGAGAAAGAGAGATTAAAACCATTATGCTGAGCATGGCAACTCAAATCATGAAATACATATACATGTCTCACTGGCGTTCTTCTACTGTAACATTCTTAAACTATTACTAAGCTCTTAATATAATTTAGTACCTTCATTCAAATGATGCTCAGCCTGCAAGTTCCTTCAGCACCAGCCATCTGTGGTCAGGAGTCCATAAGAGTACAGCTGGCACTCCTCTCTTTGGATGGCCCTCAGCACAATGTCAGCCATGTCTTAGTTGACATAACAGTATTAGTGGTTAGTGTTCTCAACGTATGTTGAACTGTCCAATGACACTGTTTTGGCAGCAGCTTGAAAAAATGTAGTGGTGCTTCTTGCGACTGAGAGAACACACATGTTAACCTCCACCCTCCCAGTGTTGGTGGGACTGTATGACTGGAGTCCTGACGAGAGTGGAACTGAAATGTAAAAAATGAAATACTGAATATCTGTTTTGTGATGGTATGAACATTACAGTGAATTTCTACTGGCTACTTCTAGTCACAGTTTGTCACTGCTACTTATACAATACCCTGTGCCGAATTAGGTGTTTATTGTACTTAGCCTTATGCATTTCGCAGACACTCTTATGTTTTAGCTTTGTGACACATATTTTGTTAACAGCTTGTCATACAGTTAACAGATGGATAAACTAAGTAGAAAACCCTCTAAGAATGGGGGTATTGCCAGCAGTCCTAGAGATCTACCACCCTGAGGAATTTACATCTGGCCCTAATGCTCAGATGCTCCTTGAGGCCTTGATGATGTGGATGCAGTGCGTTGGGTAAGGTCTCGATTTCATCAGGGTTGCAGACGTCCAGCAGCATGGTTGGGCAGCCATACTGTAAATGGATTGAGATGCAGCTGAGACAGACAGCAGCATGTGACTGTGTCTATGGAGTTAGGCCTATGACCACACGCCTTGTTGTCACTGAGAATTAATTGCAGTGCATTATAGCGTATGACCATAAATCTGATGTTTCCAGAGAATGCTGTAAAGAAAAAAAAAATCATTCAATTTTTTTAGGTGAAAGTTAGACTGTTAGTTGCAAAGTAATTACTTTCCCCTGTCTCTTATTTATCAAACTGGCTAGGCAGCATTCTGGCATACTGTACAGTGACTTGTGAGTAGCATCTGTTATAAACTGTACTGGCGTAATAATGGCCATTTCTGGTTTCTGCATTAGGCACTTTTCCTAAATTGTATTATTATTATTATTATTAGTGCTGGGCGCGTTATTATCGCGGTAATGCACTATTTACTAATGCCAACGATTATTTTATCACGGGTTTATGCAGGTTTTTTCTGTGGTCAGGAGTGCAAGCAGTAAGCAGCTCTGCTCATAAGCGTATATTCTATATCAATGACTATAGGTCTCAGTCAGGACAAAAGTATTGGGAAACCTTACCATTACACCAACAGAGACTTTAATGACACTGCATTCAGATACATAGACTTTCATATGTAGTTGGAACTGCTTTGCAACTGCTATAATGGTTCCACCCCTCATGCTATTGACCCTGAGGGGAATTTGTTTATCTACAAACTAGATGAAATGTGAATGCCCTGGCAGGAGCAAATAGCTTTGGCTTTATATTTGATTTGATTACATGATTTACAGAAATATTTGAACTGCAGCTGTGTAACTGTGTTAAAGGCAAAACTGCTGATAAAAAGCTCTTTATTTGTTTAAAGTGTTTGCAAACCAAATGTTATTGCACTTTTGTACATATAGCAGTATTTAAAAAATAAAAGTGCACAATACACACAATACAAATACAATACTAAGACTTTAATTTATTTTGTGTATAACAATGCGATTAATCGCAGAAAATCACGCGATTAATCATGATTTAGAAATGTAATCATTGCCCAGCATTAATTATTATATTGCCTATATAACCACCAACAAGTCTTTACTTGAGCAAACGCATGGTCCTCTCTATAGCAGAGCCTGTGACCACCTTTAAAAAAAAACAACCTTTTTGAGTATGGAGCAGGGAAATTCTTGTTAATTAGTAGATTAATTGGATCAGGTGTGTTGGGGGCATGGAAAAAAGATGTACAGTGTAGGTGGGCCTCCACAACCAAAGCTGGGAACCACTGGTACACTACAAACACACTTAATTTTCATGTTTTTGTGGAATTCCTGTTTGATGCATTGCATCCCAGGCAACAGGGTCAGCCCAAAATCTCCCAGCAGCTCTCCTTTCATTACTCCAGTCCAGTGGGCCCAGAGGACCACTGTGCATCAGCTGGCTTGTTTTGGTCAACATAGCCCCCCTACCAAAATTTACGATGCCGACTCACCGGCGCCCTTTCCCGTGTTATAAAAGGGCCTCTCGGGTTTCCTGGCAGGGGCCCGGAGTGTGTAGAGCGTTAATCCGCTCGCCTTCAGACCAGACACGTTTCGGCCCCTGGCCTGTGGCCACTGGACCAGGCAGGACTTTGCGGGCCTTGACTGCTTCACGGTGAAGTCTGGAGTACTCCAACCTCAGGAAAGGCCTCCCACTATCTGGATCGGAGAGAGGTGTAGCCCAGCTGTGCGCAGCCCTCTCCTTGCAGACTGGAGCGGCGGCACATCTGTCTAATGGCAAAGCCGAGCTCGTCACATGCATCTTGTAAAGTGTCAGGAGGTGACTGATATCACTTTCGGGGAATGATGCGCTGTGAATGAGGGATTATTCTATCGAGTGTCCGTGAAATCCCTAGGCTTATCAATGCAGGCCTAAGACTTGGGCTTAAAGTTGGTATTTCAAAAGCAATACATATATGTTCTGGGCCTTTTTATCTCAAAAATGATGTTATATCTCAAAGCCAACCAAAATCTGTCACTCTGCATTAAACCGGTATGTAGTAACTATAACATGATTTGCCCATGGATGCTTTAGCAATGGCATGGATATAATGGCGTGGGGATCAGACTCAGCTGTTATGCGCCAGGCCCATGGTGTCAGAGGGTGTGCCACACATTAACACTGCCTGATATGCCACGCTGTTATGACCATCTTCATCATCCTCAGACTTCATCAGAGCTGTCATGCTCTCAGCGGGGTGAAATATGGGCAGGGCAGTCTTGCAGGAATCCTGAAATGTGAGAGAATCCGAAGGAGAGACAGATGGCGTTTCCAGCAGACACGCACCCGTCCCTGCTTTTCGCTCTCTCTGTGTTTCTCCCTCCCTCTTTCTCTCTCCTCCCTCCCTCTGTCTCTCTCTCTCTCTCTCTCCTGCTCCCTCCCCTTTCCTCCCTCCCCTTCTCCGGCCCCTTCATCTTTCCACTCCCTTTCCATCTGTCTGTTTGTTTTCGTCCCTACCTGCCTCTGTCTCCCTTCTTTTGGTTCTCTTTCTCTCTCTCTCTCTCCCCAAACCTCCCCCTTTGCCTTCCCTTTCGCCTGCAATTCCCTCCCCTCACATTTGGGCTTTGAGAGAGAAATGTTCCACCATGTTCCTTTTCCAGACTTAAATCTGTCCTCATGCAGCGGAGGCATGGGAGTTGCACAGCTAACTCTCTGAGTCTCCCTGAACTGATCTAGGTGATGGGCTAGGTAGCTTAGACTTTAGAAAGACCAGAAGTAAACAACTGTTCATAAGCAACAATGTACCTTTCCACTTACCTTTTGACCTGCGAAGGAGGATGCATCTTTTTAATACAATTTTTTTAAGCAAATTTACTGAAACTGCTCGACAGGAAACCTGATGGTCAGTGTGACGTGAAACAACTTTTCTGTCATTTCTTAATTAATATAGCTGTGAACAAAAAAGGCCCTATGGTATAGCACACAACATTCACGCCATAAACCGGACCATACAAATTACAGCTATATGACAGTGGCCGAGTTCCTGAAAACTCTTCAAAAGGTTTGGCAGTGCAGGCCGTGTAAATGGAAATTAGCAGTAATATTGGAACTTTAGTGAATAAATGTTTGTCAGTAGCTAAACCTATGCAAAAACCTACAGTGAGAATGTAGTTGTATAAAGTAACGCATGATACACATACATTTCATGCCATGTGAAAGATTTCCCCTTTAAAACGAATGCAAACAACCTGGCGCAGAGGTACCGCTGGGCCGAGGAGGAGCTGAGAATTAAAAACACCCCCAGCCCCTCCTCAGTCCAGCTTCGCCAGACTGTTTTTGCTTATTTTTCCAGCAAAAGTACAGAGATGGCAAGAAAAGGCTGCAGCTTTTGAAAATGGAAAGTGCTCCCACAGCTTTGTAGAACCTCTCATGCAGCAGTTTGATGGAAAAACAAAAAAGGTAATAAAAAAAAATAAAAAATAAGGTAATAATCATAAATCTTCTTATGAAAAGCCTGTGTGGAAATCAAGGAAACATACATTGAATTAGAGGTGAATTTCATAGATGAACTGAAACGTGCATAAACATTTTCTTTTAAATGACCAAAGCATTTTATCACTAAAAGTCAGGTTGTTGCAAGTATCTGGAAAAATACAAAATATAAAATGTAATGTAAAAAAATACGTTTTCATTTTGCTGTGCACTGACACCTTTCTGTCGTAGGCAGCATGATCTCCCACAGCTACAGCTGCTCTTCTGTTGGACTGGATACAGGAAACAGTCCACAAGACCTGTTGCTTTGGAGATGCTGTGGCCCAGTCATCTAGCCATCACAATTTGGCCCTCATCAGGGGCGTCCATTATTTCCTGTTTCAAGGACTGCCTAATACACCAAAACCTTTGACAGATGCCATTAAAGACATAATGAATGTTATTCACTTCACCTCTCTATGTTTTTAAGGTTGTGGCTGATTGGTGAACGTTCAAAAATCCAACTGAGCTCACCATTACGTCACACATTCGTGCAGTTGATTACATCACCTTATTGTTAGAACATCCTGGCTTTGGATTAGACACACTCAGAACACATCAGAAGCGCTTGCAAACATCTTATGCAAGAGTGTTATCCAGGAGTTCACCATGGCTGCCTTTAAAAGCCATGCCAAACTATGTGAAAATGTATGTCAGATGTGTTGCCTTGGCAACGTGGAGGTCACTAGAGGCCTGGCTGTTAAAATGAGGAGCTCATCTGTTTCCTATAGCCGCTGTTGCCTGGCGCCTGCTGTGGTGTTGCTGGAGGCTGCCCTTCTCTGAGCTGACCAGTTTGCCCGTTTTTTTGGCCTAGAGAGTGGCAGGCCCTGAATCAGTGCCTGTACCCAAAGCCGGAGAAGGAGGAGGTCGGAAATAGCTGTACTACCACTGGGCCCGCTAACTGCCCACTGCCAAACGTCTGCTTCTGGAATTTCCAACACCTGCTGTGCGTGGTTTCCCCCCACATAAATCCAGGTATGGAGCAAAGGGCCTCTCTGAGCGTGCACATGGCCGCCTCTCGCTGTGCCCATAGCCAGGCCACTCCATACGCATGCCAAGCAGGCTTGAAGTCTCCTAGCTGAGCTGACTGAGGACCATAAATCGAATATAAGTTGCCTGCTCAGACGCAATATTACCCTCTTCTTTGTCTACGAGTGGGAGCAGAGCCTCGAAACAGCTCATTTTTGAACAAGAAAAGAATCTCTTTGGTTAAGATCTACTGTCATTGGATCAGAGAGCAATAAAGCAGTGCTTTGGTGATGCATTCATGATCATGAACTTCTGTATGCTTTCTCCTAAAGCTTCACTTTAGGCAAAACAAGGAGATCAGCATAAGCACTTCATTGTGTGGCTCATTTCTGCAGACAAATGAGAAAAGCATAAATCTTCTACGCTGACAGACGGATGAAATATATCTGTAGCTGAGAGGGCTATTGAAGAAAATAAGATCTTAGACTTTTAGTTTTATAAGGGCTTGGGCGAAGACACAATAATTGCTCGGTCATCATCAAAGGAAGAAAATAGAACTAGGGGAGCCAGAAAAAGCAGACGACTCCTCACTGGTTTCGCACAGAACTTGACCATGTGTAGGAGAAGCATGAGATGAAGAGGAGATCTTAGGAGATCCCATCACCAGACATGAATCAAGTCAAAATGATTCATGATGGCATGATATGAACGACTGGAAAAGAAGGGAACTGCATGTTAGCTTTGGTTGCAGCACTGCTTGTAGAAAAGATCCGCAGCTGCCAACTACAACCGTATCTGTTTTTATAATCTGCCATAAACGATCATTAGCTCTGTTGCACTGACCCCTGGCGGCGGCTGCTGGAAACACTCGTTCATTCGCACAATGGCTTTTCGCTCATTCATTTTTAAAGAAACAATAATCAGCATTAAAAATTAAACCTTTCTGTCTTTCGTAGATTGATTTTGGCAATTGTGTACTGTTCTGAATAGTGTTAACGTTTTTGCTATTCGAAAGTTGCACAGAAGTAAAACTACACGATATGGAGAAAAGTATTGTGGTGACTGACCGTTACACCAATAGGGACTTTAATGACATTGCATTCAAATGCACAAACTTTAATATGGAGTTGGTCCCCTCTTTGCAGCAATAACAGCTTCCAGACTTCTACCAGATTTTGGAGTTTTTGTGGGAAATTTGTGTCCATTCTTCATTCTGTAAAGCATTTATGTGGTCAGACACTGATGTTGGATGAGAAGGCCTGGCTTGCAGTCTCAGCATGGCATTGTGGAAAATGTTTTGGTATGCTGAAGCATTAAGATTACCCTTCATTGGAAGTAAGGGGCCAAACCCAAACCCAAACCCTGAATTAAGAGGTCCCAATACTTTTGTCCGCATAGTGTATGTTGTGGTTTTGTTTTTATTTTATTTCATGTTTTATTATTTTGTAGCAAAGCTTTCAGCCCAGGTTGAATTGGCACACGTCTGGAGGTAAATCACAGAGCTTGGCACGATTGGGCCAGAGGCCAAGCACGGCTCTAAACAGAGTTACGAGCCTGCGATGAAGACAAACTGGGCACTTAAGGACACGTTTACTGCCCCTAAATAGCCATGGCATAAACGAACAGCACTGTGTATGGAGTCTGACCCTGTTTTGAGGCTGAACTACACCACTATGTGGGTAATTCTCCACTGAACCATTTTGTTCATTCCTATTATGCTCTTTCCCAAATCAGTCTAAAGTCGTTTGCATTATTATCCTTATGATATAAATTCCTACTGATACTATACTAATTTCCGCAGGATTCCCAGAATACGCCTACAGTAAAATGAGCCAATTGAAACATGTACTATATTACACAATTATTATAGCTTTAAAAAAAAACTGTGTTGTAGGAACATTGTTATACCACCCAAATGGCTCTGAGACTATTAGCAATAGTGAAAAAAATATATAAAAATATGATATTGTTGGTCAAAGGCCTTAACGATGTACGTGCCCCAAATGTGTTTGAATCTGGAATGTTCCTTCTTCATTTTACTGATCAGATGTTTTCTTTGTTTATTTATTTAAAGTTTTCTATTGTTTATGTTCAGGTTTAAATGAACAAAATCCCACATTTTTAATGTGGCCTCAGACTTTTGGCCACCCGTACAGTTACAACCATAAGAAAGCCTTGACGGTCCTCTTTTTAAGAGTGCCGAAATCTTATGGTTAAAACAATTAGCTTTTACCACTGATAGCATTTTCGAATGATCTCTTGAACACCTCCACGAGGTGGCGCTGTCACGCGTATTGTGATATTGAAACAACCCATCTGCTCCAAACTGCTACAGACGTTCATAAAACCTTCATGAAGGAGATCCACGAGCCTCAAAGAACATCCACATTCCAGATCACCCAGCAGAAATTCATCCTCATAGTTTCAACAGAGAGAAAATTACAGAGGCTGGAAAAATCCCACATTTCTGTCTGACACTGCCAGTTGATTACGGTGGGGGAGGGGGGGGGTGCAGCGAGTGACAGAGAGAGAGAGAGAGAGAGAGAGAGAGAGAGAGAGAGAGAGAGAGAGAGAGAGAGAGAAAGAGAGAAAGGGAGAACGAGGTAGAGAGATAAAAAGACACAAAAGAAAA
>JBBPDE010000134.1:3175503-3188270 GCA_037974605.1 Nannopetersius ansorgii
ACACACACACACACACACACACACACACACACACACACACACACACACACACACACTCACACACACACACACGTATAAACAGCATTATAGTAGCATTGTTATAGTGTGTATATATGGAGTGTCCTCAGGTACCTTGCAGCAGCAGACATAAAAAACAACAATAATGCATATGCTGCACACAATAATATTGTACCAGAAATATTTCACATGAGAGAACCAAGTTGCACTTTATATTCCATGGTGTGTGTGTGTGTGTGGGTCAACTGCTAGATATTGGAAGTATTGGAAAGTATTGTAAGTAGTGGAAGTGCTTTCTGGATCAATTACGTTCCAATTCCTTCCTTTCACAACTTCAATCAAGAAAGGCTTAAATAGCTAATGATATGATGCAGGTGTGTCAGAGCAGGAAAACCCAGACTGTGGATGCCTGTAGGCCCTGTGAGGCCCTGGTTCTCCCCTCCCTGAGTGCTGGTCTTTCCCACAGGCTCAGCCCTGGTCCGCCGCCAGGTGGCGCGTCGCCCCGGCCTCGCTGTGTGTGGCGGTGCGTGATGATAATGGAAGTTTTTTTTATTTCTTGTCCTTTCGTTTTGGGTAATTCAGGGTGGATTCCTATGGAATTTTCTCTAGATATCAAGAGAAAATGAGAAAGAAATGTACAAACAGAACAACACACCGGTGACTGTAAAAACATGTGCATATAATAAATACTATAGCTATTTAAAAATAACAAGGCAATGTAAAAAAAGAAAAAAAGAAACAAAATAAACAACCCTAATATGTGTAATGGGATATTATAAAGGATTGTGCTAAAATCGCCAGTGTTACACTACATTAAAACATATACACACCTGTGTTTATAGGTTTCGGACTGTATGTATATATAAATAATGGAACATTTTATTTTGGGAGTGGGTTGTTTGTTTGGGGAAGAAGCCAGCATAACTGTGACCCAGTGCTTCACGAAGACATGGAGTGGAAGCTCCTTATAAAAGTCTATGCATTTGAATGCAATTTCCCTAGGCAGGTGTCCTAATACTTTTGTCCATGTTGTGTATCTGTGAGTTCGAACGGCGACCCCGTTCTGCAGCTGAGAAAAGCTGGACATTGTTTATAAAACATCAAGCTGAAATAGTGCGTAAAATGGCCAAATTTACTAAAACATTTTCTTTTGTTAGATTTTATCCACGTGACTCTAAAAGGTAGTACAGCTGACATTAAGCTGACTTAAAAAAGACGACTTCTATTCTTTTTTTTTTTTTTTTTTTTAAATATAAGTTTGTCTTCAGTGCTCCAGGAAGTAACGTGGACCATTTAAGGTGCAAAGGAAAGTTTGAAGAAGAAGAAGAAGCTGTCGAGGAAGCAAGTCTCAGTCTCAGGTATATTGTGTGATTGTTTTTAAACCCGAACTGCTCTACTTTTAATTTTCTCTAAGCTGTCTTTGAACTCACACCAGCACTTGTGTTTTCTTATGACTTTGTCTTATGAAAAATGTCTTTCTCGGGTCTAACCAAGTGCCATAGCTCACTGTATCACTGTGTTCCAACACAGCTCTCTGCCTGTGGAGCTGCTGAAGCTCTTCAGAGGTAGGGGTCCTGCGTTATGGTCACTGAAACCTGGAAGGCTGGCTCTGAGCTGGAGCTTGGGAATAGCTCCAGGTCTCTGTTGGCTCACTCATTTTGTTCATGATAGGGCTGGCATTTGGCAAAAAAGGCTCTAGTCGCAGATTGTTCAGTGTTTGAATTCAAATTTAGGTCTGTGTTTTCTGTGGACCTGGTCCAAATGGGTTTTTTTTGGAGGCCTAATCCTCTGACATATCCTGCTGCCACAGATGGGAGAGATTTTGGATGGAACTCTCCATATCTGGTTTGAGTCAAGCTTTCTTCGAATTGAGATCCCACAGATGAGGCCTAATGTTTTCCTAAGTGCTGCAGAGGACACTGCAGTAGCCTGTCTAAATGGCCTTGTGGCCAGAACGCCATGGATCTGCTCCAGTCCTAGCAGTCCTCCTGCTGTCCCTGGCTTTGTTATTGTATGCTTAGTGGGAATACAGAGAGTGCAAGAAGTAATGGTGGGAAACGGTACCCCATAAGGTTTATTTTTCCGTTTCTCCCTCATATCTCAGGCTGTTTTGTTGTGAACTCACAAGGCTTTTAGATCTGGACCTGGAGGATTTGCGATGATCATATATATATATATATATTATTTATATTTATATTACGTATATATATGTATAGATTATTTTCTGGTCATCACACCCCTGTTTTTCAGGTATTGTATGGATTATAAAGTGACCAGGGGTGCCGCTTTAGATCATGTGAAATAGTATAATATTGGGCCACAAATATTATGTAATGTTTATTTTAGATAGTGTGCTCTGAGGTCCACTGCTCTGAGGTTGCCTGCTAACTTTGTGCCACCCAGGTTTGGGCGTCCCCATCCAGAAGCATTATTTTGTTGATTTTCTAAGTGAAAATCAGTATACGTCTACTGAGAACACGTTTTATTTCACAATTAGTGTTCATTTCATGAATTTAGACACTGCAAAGGTTATGGCACAATTTAAATAGTTATTTTTTATTTTATAATAATATTATTAGCAGTAGAAGTAGTGTTTTTTAATATCAATTTGTGAAACTCAGAATAATAAACAGTAAGGTGTGCCATTATTCTTACATGTTTCAACAAAATGTCACGTGACTGAGGATATTCAGACATTTGCATTTATAGTGACCCTTTGGCATGTTGCTTTGGGGCCTTTCTCGGGATGGCACCTCTGTCGATGTTTAAAAAGAATATGAATCGATTTTATGTGGACTGTCATTTATTTGAATTGTGAGTGGATAGGCACAAGCAGTGATTTATGTTTTTTCTTTAGTTTTATTTTGCAGAACACATCGCAAGTTATTAATGTGTAGTTTGACCAAAAATGCTTCTCTGTAGTTCTGGCTTAGTTAATTTTCCTTCTTACACTGAGTGGTTTAAAACGATTTATAAAATAGCTGAATGGGAGAATCAGGGGTATAAGATTAGGCTTGCAACAAAACTCTAAAGCAAAACTAATGAAGAGTCTGGTAGGTGAACAGTAATTGCTGATAAAGGTGTTTTATTTTTAAGAAATAGTGTTGCTTTGGTAGTTGTCTTGTGTATTGTAAACCATTCAATGTGCAGATGTTGTGTGTTTGTAACCTGTAATCAGTCTCAGCTGCAGTTCCCATCCATGACCTTGATTTTGTTTGCAACCTATAAGCAAAGATATTTGTTCTCACAGCACACTACACTACACTGGAGCTTTAGCCGTGCTAAAGATACCTGGATAACGCATTTAAAATACCCCTCATTGGGTATTTATGTAGCACGCAGTGAAGGCAGGCATTTTGTGGAAAGTCATCTGCGAAGCACATTGAAGGAGAGTGTCTTTTTTTTCTTTTCTCTGCCCCGTCTTCTAAGCTGACATGCAAACCACAAAAGGCTGGATGAACCAGCGGTGATGCAGCAGAGCTTGTGAGATTGATGACTTGCTGACTAGGAGCAAACTAATTACACATTTCTGTTTTAGTATTGTGAATGACAGTTTTTGCACTCTGCACTACGGTCTTAGTGAAAGAAATACAGTCTTCATTATTAGCAATAAAGTAATTCATAGATGCTTGATTAGTTGGTGTTGTTTCTTGACATTTTTACTGCTATGTTGTTTCCTGCCTGCTGTGTATGTATGGTTGTGTGTATGTGCGCTTGTGTGTGTGTTCTTACCAACTTGTAACATGCCACACTTTCCCAGCTTCCACCCTAAATGTTTGATGAATTCAGCATCACGCCTGCCTTTGTGGACTGTGGACAACACACAAATTAGCTCCATGTTTCAAACCACAGCCGTATGCAAACGTTTGAGTGCCCACAGGCAAATTGCATGTTTTGGTAATTTCCTAAATGGAAATAAGCACAAACCCTATGCAGGGAGAGCATGATTCTGCACCTTTAAATGCACAACTGCTGTTTATTCACTAAAATAAAAGAATCAGATATAAAATGTGGCATGTGTTGAAGTTATGACACCTGCTTTATGTTTTAGTTTTGGTTCCATATGCTAATCACAGCAAATAAACGTTTGTTCCCTGCAGAGCAGTAATTTCCAACACCACCACAACTCCATGAGGCCCCACTTCCAGGCGCGTTTTAGTGCGTTTCTTGCCCTAAAACAACCATTTCAACCCAGGGATGGCTTGTTAATGAGCTGAGTAGTTGAATCAGGTGTGTTGTGAGCTGTGAAAAAATATGCAGAGGCAGGGGAGCCTTGGTTGAGAACCACTGTGTTGGTGGGTGCACTCATGAACTTATCAACAAAACATGTAATTTGACCGGGTGTGTTTTGCATCTGACTGTAAGTAATAGTTTATGTCTTATAAAGCGTTGAGTCAAAATAAATTCTTATCTTTTTGCTATGCTAGTTCTTTATGCTGTTCAGCTGAGATGCTTCAGTGTTATTTTTGGCCACTGGAGGGAGTATAAAAGTCACAGTCAGAGCCTGCACCACTGTTTTCTATGTTCTGGGTCTTGCTCTGTTTGCATTTGAACAGTTTAACCTGCAATGCATATTTGGGGTTAACCATAAATTACATCTCTTCCATTTTTTTGCACATGAATAACAAATGAGACATAGTATTATTTATTTAATACACCTACTTAACTAAATATATATTATACTGACTTTGTTTTATATTCTTTGTGTGTGTATGTATGCATATATATATATATATTATTCTGCGTAAAACTTGGCTTCACCCCCTTCGCTTTAGTATGGTGCCCCATCCTCAGAGTTTACTAGTAGTCTTTTTATTTTTTTTTCTTTCAATAGCCCCCCACCTGAATAAATCATGCTTATGGGACAAAGATGCGTTTGAGCGAATGAGAGAGAAGAGGGATGAGGCGGGGAGGATTTACGATGGGAAGACTTGTGAAGCCTTGATGTTTCGTGGCTGCTGCTGCTGAGGCTGTGGCCGGTGCTTGGCCCCGAGGCAGTGCCACAGGAAGGTAAGCTAAGCCTTCTGTAGGCCTGTGAGAAACGTGCCCACTTCTAGCTTTTGAAGTCTGCTCAGTTCAAATCCCTCACCTACACACACACACACACACACACACACACACACACACACACACACACACACACACACACACACACACGGGTTTGCTAACACACTTAACACCCATCCCACTCGTTCATCTTTCCAGGGCGGGGGCTCGGGCTGTGGTGATGAAATATAGAGCGGAGACCTGTTACATGTTAGTTTAAGAGATAGTGCAGGTGTAAATTACGCGGGAGACTCCGGCCGGCCTTATTTATGAGAGCTCTGTCAGGTGTTTAGGTGTCAGAGCGAGATGTGCAGCTTAAATCGTTTACTCTGTTGTAAATCAGAGTGTGCAGGCCACGTCTGCGCAGCGTGTGTGTTTGTGTGTGCATCTGGAATTGGTTGTGCATGGTTGAATCTAATTCAGTAACGGAGCTCCTGAAAAGTACCACTGTTTGATTGTACACAAGACCACCAGCACGGTAAGCCTTGCTTGACCCGCGTAACTCTTGGCCCTTGCTGCTGTTGCTATTTGAGTGTGGTCGTTTTCTTGAAATACATGCCTCGCAATGGTCTCTCACTACAATATTAAACACACATTATTACCATATTAAAATGTTATTGCGGTTTTATTGCACACCGGCCTAAATCATAGCACACTATAATTCTGCCTTGCAGATGCGCTCCGGTCTGCAGAGCTGCAGAATGCTGAGGAATGTTACATGAATACTTGATGATAAAGTGTTCAAATAAAGCGTATTACTGAGGCCAAAGAATGTGAAGGACTTTTCTTTTCCTGGCCTCGTTGGAGCAGCACCTGCCACGCAGGCTCCGAGTAGAGTGGGCCGAGTGTGATGAATGGGTCTAAGACACCGAATAGGATGTCCGAACACATTGAAAATGAGTCATTGAAACAGTAAACCCTGCTGGAGCACTTTACTTACTTCTACAGAGGAGCTGCACCTCAGAGTGTTGATTTTACACCTGTGGGCGTTTATGAGCCTCCCTCTATTCTTTCCCAGAGTGCCGGGGAAGTGGAGCCGGGGGTTAGAAGCTTTTTGGCGTGCGCTCTGATGTGTTCTAGTGTGAGTGGCTCTCTGCCGCCAGGAAGTGGTAACTGAAGAGCTTAACATATTCCCCCAGTGTGGGTTACCATTGTCGTATTGTTAGCCGCAGTGGACGGCACTGCGAGCGGCCAGCCCCAGGCCGTGGGGTGTCTTGTGGAATAACGTGTGTGTTTATATGTATAGTGTGTTTATATATAAAGTGTGTTCAATCATTATTTATTCATGTCTTTTCCCCAAAGACTTTAAATATCGAATAAAACTTTAACAATACTGTAGGTAAGAATTTGCCCCCAAAAAAACATGATTGAAAACCGAGTTGTTATTGTTTGTATTGAAATCCAGATGATCTGAAATATATTTTGATTAGATTTTTTTAATTATTCACTTGAAATATTTAGAGAATACATGAATCAAATGAACGGCCTACACAAAAATAATAAACTGTGTATACATTTTGGAATTTTGTACATTTCTTGAATATTATAATCAGTTAAATTCAAATAAATTCAGAAACGTATTGCAGCGCACAGGTAATAAACAGCATGCAAAACCCCAAATTTTATTTATTTACATTATAAAGATGTACTTAAAGGCAGTTATTGATTACTATTAGAATAAACCCAGAGAGTTATTGCAATCCCTAGAGAAAATAACCCTTTATTTAAAAATATATATGTGTATAAATGTGTATAGAATTAAAAATATATATGTTTAAAAAGTGTGTGTATATGGCTGTTGGGACTCAGACGGAACTGCCCAGCGTTCTTCTCTCCTGCTCTAGCGGTTCTGTCCGGTCCGGGCACAGATACTCTAAACACAGCACAGGCCTGTCTGCTGGGTCTGGGCCTGCACTTGCACACTTTCAGATTTATGGCACCCTGTGTATGTGTGTCTATGTCTGTCTCACTCAGTCTCCTTTCCATTCTCTCTCTTGTCTATCGTTTTGCTATTCTCTCTCCTGCACTACACTCCGAGATTCTTTTTTTTCCTCTGGAGCCATCCAGTGTGCTCTCTTTGTCACTGTGCTCAATGCTCTTCTTGTGTGTGTGTGTGTGTGTGTGTGTGTGGACGAGGATGTAAATAACAGCCTTTCTCCCTCTCTGTCTCTCTCCTTCTCTCTCTCTCACTTTTTTTTTAGTTCCTGAGGCACTGCACACCAGACTCAACAAAGACAGAGCCCGGGAGAGAAAAGAGAGAGAGGGAAGGGGGGAAAGACACAAAAAGCGAGTGCTGATCAGAAAGAGATAAAGAAAGACAGAAAGAAAGGGGAAATCTAGTGGGAAATCTAGGCCTCTGACTTTTACAGTGGGGGTAAAAAGGTATGTTTAAGTATCATTTTGTTCATGGGGAACTAATGCACAAATCGGAATCAAGCAAATGTAATGCATTTTTTCCACTGATGCTCCTGTGAAGGCCCATTGGTAAAAAAAATGGATGCATTTTCTCCATTCATTAAATTGACTTGATTTAAAGGCCTTCATCACTTCTGCATGAATGAATATATTACACATACTACTTTTACCCCCACTGTATAGAGTATAGGCTCATAATGAGGAATTGATCACCATGTGTGAGTACTTGTTTTTGTGTATTCGTCTGTGTGGGTCTGTGTGTGTGTGTGTACCTTCCTTCCTTCACTGTTTGGGTCCAAAATGACCCCCGCCCTCCTTCCTCTACTAAGTAGCTGTCCAGACGTGCTTGCTCACCCCCGCTTTTGCTCTCTCTATCTCTCTCTCTGTATCTCTCTCTGTATCTCTCTCTCTCTCTCTTCCCTCTCTTCTCACCCCCCTTTTCCTGACGCCTGCTTTATTGCACTTGATTCTAAGCACGCTCATTCCTGAGATGGCTCACAGAGCAGCTGCAGCTGAATTGCCCGCCATAAAGCATGTGCGGTCCAGCCGAGAGCCAGGAGCGGGAGGGGTCGACTGGGGGGAAACTGACCCGCTGTCACATGACCTCCTCCACTGCAAACCCCACCCATGCCTGAACTTCAACTTATGGCTTAAGTTACACCTTTAACAGACATGCACCAAAAGATGACTCAATTGTAAGGAGGCTTGTGGGTGCTGCGTTTCTGAAAAACAGTCAAAACACACACCAGTGTCTGCTTACATGCAGAAATATTTTGCAGTAGAGTAAAAGACAAAACTAAATGAATCTCCTTTGATTATTACCATTCTGACTCATGATTTGAGCAATGACAGAAGAAATAAGATTCCTTGTCCATCCTATTTCTTCTGATTCAGCCCCTCACTTACATTTCTTTTATAGATTGTTTACCAGTGTTTTGTAAACTAAGATTCTGCTAAGATATAAGATAACCTTCCATTCAGCCTTGCACTCTGGCTTTGCTCACAGTAATCAACAATCAAGGAGTTGGTGGTACAGCTTACTGACTGCAGGGGGCAATGTTTTGTCAGAGGAGATGCTGTGTGTGTGTGTGTGTGTGTGTGTGCGTGCGTGTGTGTGTGTGTGTGTGTGTGCTACTCTCAGTACATTTAAAGGGCCCATATTCCACATTTTCTATCCCCTAAGGTCCTCTTACAAAGTTACTATGGGTTTTATGTACCCAAAACAGCAATAATTCATTTTTACATTGCCCTTTTCAAACCTCTCCTTATCCCTTAGATTGAAACAGGCCGTTTTAGTTACTGTGCATTTCAGACTGATATGTAAGTGACCTCAGCTCTGAATGGCTGTTTATCGTGCATCGTTCAAAAAAAGCAGTCTGCATAAAACAGTCTTTATAACTTCAGATTAAATGGGCGAGGCTGAGGCTTGAATTGGATATTTAAAAACGTGTTAATTTGCATCAGGAAAGTAAAGCAAGATGGTCTTGCATGTTGTGTATAGTCTATATTTATAGCATGTAGTTGTGTATAGTACATATGTCTAAATTCAGCAATGTCCTCTGGGATCAATAACGTTTTCTGATTTATAGACTTTATGGAATTATTAAATAAACGTGCATTTAATTGCATATTACATTTAAAAAGAAAAGAATTACATTTTGCATAGTGATACCAATATCCTATCATAATAATTGCTATGTTATTAGTCTGAAGCTTGTAGAAAGTTCAAATTCATATGGTTTTTCCATAACCCCAGATTTGGCCAACCATCCAAGCTATGTTTAAAGTTTTCTTCTGCAGGCTAAAAACGAATTATGGTCGTTTTTGCTATGCAAATGTCAGAAAGTGGGCCTCAGGGAAGGCAATAAAATCCAGGTAAATGAAGAAAAGGCCCTTTAAAGTGTGGCAGTAGAAATGCTGTTGTAGAAAAGCGTTCAGCAGCAGTGTGTGTGTGGCAACTCGCTCATGCATGCATCGACATGGCTAGCATGGTTGCAAGATGCACCAACAAAGGAAGGTAGGCCAGGAGGTAACACATAATAAGAGGGTGAGTAAAAACAAGTGCAACGGTATGCAAATAACATATGTGGATGGCAGTAGGACACCCACAAATAGAAAAAGTTTTATTTTATCAAACTTAATGTGTCCCTGTATTTCATTTAAACAACGCAATTGACTCTGTTTGTCTCAGTTTACATCCATTGGTTAAAATAACAGGAATTTGGCAGTGTATATAAGCAACTTTGGTATATGCAAAAAAACTGTATGTTTGATTCATTGTCAGTGTATTCTTTGGTACTGCTGAAACATCTCCCTGGCATCTATTGAAACACACAGCTATGAAACACACACAGCTCATCAGTATATACAGACACCT
Organism: Nannopetersius ansorgii; assembly: GCA_037974605.1. NCBI lineage: Eukaryota > Metazoa > Chordata > Actinopteri > Characiformes > Alestidae > Nannopetersius > Nannopetersius ansorgii. The sequence goes on from JBBPDE010000134.1 coordinate 3,185,360, forward strand.
TTGGCTGGCACAGTTCGTTACAGTCACCGTGGGACTCATTGGAGCAATGCCCTGGAAGAACCAATTTTGGTTGCCTAAAGAACTTTTCAGTTAAAGGTTCATCAGTTAGTGGCTTTTTGTAAATAAGATGTTTGAAGAATCTCTCTAAATTGTAACAAACCTGTGCAACATGTAAACATTATGTACCTGTGCGTCCAGGCCAGGCACTGTTTAAGCATTTTATAAAGAGCGTAATGGGGTTGTGCAGAACCAGCTGAAGAATGCAGTGATGCGGTGGAGCAGGACTAGGCGTGGGCTGGGGCTGTCATCAGAGGGCGGGGAGCACGCTGCCTTGCAGGGACACGCACCTCTGAGACAAATGAACACGGTGACAGTGGGATGCAACACCCTGCAATTCCGCAAGCTCCTGATCCGTCATCATCCCCATCTGCAATTGCCTGCGCATGCAAAATATACTCACTTGTGGCAGCATGCACACACATTTTTATATGAACATTCACAGTATGACATGCTCTAGCCCACAAACGTTCATTTTCATACAGTGTATGACATGGTGTTATATGAACAAAACATGTGCGTCTGGGTACATTTCAGCATAGGAGAACAAAAGCTCTAAAGTTTGTGTGTGTGTGTGTGTGTGTGTGTGTGTGTGTGCATGTGTGTGTGTGTTTTGTAAAAATTAAACAAATATTGACATTCATTTACACAGTTCTGGGAATGAAGTTTACATTGGCACACAGCCTTTTGCCACAGGTATGAAAAAAGAAAAGAAAATGAAAGTGACTTGGATGTTTCCTTTTCGCACAAACGCAGTCAAGAATGTGTCAAAACTGATGGATGATTTGTACCACAAACGTTATAAGCCAGTATTATGTTTGGTCAATACATACTGTTCTAAATAGCAAACACTGGCTTTTAGTCTTTGGTTTGAGATATCTTTCTGGTAGAAGTCCAATATTGACTACAGGTGGCCATTGTGGACCGGTAACACATGGACTGCAAAAAACAAAAGTCCCTGTTGTCTGCCTCAGTCTCGCCACAAGGTGGTGCCTCACCCTCAACATGGCAACCCTGAGTTCAGTTCTAGGCCACTGTGAGCAAGCTGATGTATCATGGCCCAGTGAAAAGGAGGAAATGAGAAAGGGCCATAAATGTGTTTGCTGCATGCAGGGCCTAATGGAGTCTGCCTTTGCCAGTACATTAGCAACAGAATGGAGGCAAACGGCAAACGGCCGAGCACCTCCACCACGCATCAGGAGAGAGGGGAAATAATGAGGAGAGGGAATAACGAGTTGTTGTGGGCCCTCTAATTGTGAGGTGATGAATTTATTTTGACTTGCGCTTGTTTTGTGCTGCCATGCTTTTCCATTTTCCATTCTATATTTCCCTTTAGCTGTTTGTTGCTGTTATTGATGGCTTAAAGCAATTGTCTGGCAGCAAAAGAAAAATCAGATTTAGAAACATTTTCTTCCCTGCGCCAAATATTGTTGATCAGACAGAACATATGATTGGGGTCTGCAGTTTGCTTCTTTGCACTGGAGCTACTATGCATATGGCTAATGGAAGCTAATGTCATTATGATGACATTCTGATGACATTAAATATGTTCATCAATACATTCAAAAGTATAAATTAGACCTAATTTAACATATTTGTCATATATTACTAACTCGTATTGTAGCTGTTATCACTAAAAGTGGACTAAAGCTGGTTTCATAGCCGAAAAGAGTAGTAATGCCCATTCTCCAGACCAAAAGGTCTCCTCCATACCTTCTCATTTATATAGAAACGGTTTCAGACAGAGCATATACAAGATGATTTCAGGTACTTAACCACTGTGACTTAAGTGTACTAATGATATAGGCAGGCTTTGGAAATTAATTTGCACTAATTACCTTGGATGCACGGGTATTTGAATATTAAAAGATGCTAATGGTCAGCATTTTTAGTATTAATATCTGCCAACGTCAGTGGATTGACTTGTGTGGTTACAAATGCAGTAAACAATGTAGATATTTTAGCGCTGTAACAAGGGGGGGACTGGCAATCTGTGCGTTCTGGAATAAAAGAACAGCCATCCGGGGCATGGCTGTCGACCTGTCTTCCTCAGCCGAGATGCAGACCTCTGCGAATACAACACACCGCCCACCCACCCCAACACCCGAACCACAGCTGAAATGGGGGCCGTTTTTGTGTCCCAGTGCACCCCTGGCTGTAACTGAGCATCACCTACACTAATGGGTTACAAAGAAAGTCATTTAATAATGAACCTGAACTGTTGTTCAAATCTAATATTTGTTTAAATTCTGATATTTTGCATTTCTACAAATGAATGTATGTGTGCTTAAGCTTTTGTGCTTAAGCTTAAGCAGCCACTGTAACATAAGCCTCCATTTCAGAAGGTTTGAGGATCGTCTGGCTAAAGGGAAGCTTTTTTTTTGCTGAACTATCCCATGATGTGATACCCGAGCATGGGCTGAACCTGGTGGCACACTGTGATTTGCCATTTAATTATTCTGGCAGAAGAGAATTTTGCATAGTGCTCGCCGTTCCAGCTTCGAGCAGTTGCCAAGCTTCTGTTAATTGTATTCAGGTCCTTGCCCCTCGAAACAAGATAGCAATAGTTGGTTTGTTATTCAGGTCACTTTCTTTATCAGAAGACCGAAAATAAGGCTGACGAAACATGTTGTGATTTTCAGGCTTTATTTCTGCCCGACTTTGGCTGTGCTTTTTGCCACGTGCGTTTTCTTCCCTGTTCCACCTTTTATAGGCCAAAAGAACATGAACTGATTTATGATCCATGCATGTGCTGAATCCACATATCCTATACAAGTACACACACACACACACACACACACACACACGCACGCACGCACACACACACACACACACACACACACACACACACACA
>JBBPDE010000134.1:3214135-3225109 GCA_037974605.1 Nannopetersius ansorgii
ACACACACACACACACACACACACACACACACACACACACACACACACACACACACACATACACACACACACATTCATTTACACACACACATGCACACTGAGGCTGAGTGGAGCAGGCTAGGCAGCAGCGGGTTCACTGCACAGTCACAGCGCTGAGGGAGAGGAGGTGATTGGTGGAGGCTTTGCTTAGGCCGGCCCCTTAGCGATGTGTCGCCATGACTGCAGATGTGAGTGGATGATGCTGCCTTTGGTATTCTCTCCCCGTATACCAGCAAGCTGCCGTTTCTTTTTTTCTAATTAGTACTTTATTTATTGGTACCCCAGTTAATGTCGCTCCTAATTTTGGGATGCCTCTGTCTCCATTAAACAGAGCTTCATTTGCTTTAGACTCTGCACCACTGCTCAGGAGAACAGACAGAACAAACAGAAAACAGACACATACACAGCTTTCTCTTAAAAAATGAGGCCTCAAAAAGAGTGCTTTCAAGTGATGCCACTTTTATTTCACAGTTCTCTTTTGTACACATATTTGCAAGTGTGAAGATAATGTGAAGGTACAATTCCAATGAAAGGACCTTTGAGGAAGTGTGCCAGTACTGTAACTCATTCAGTGATTCACTTTCATGTAAAATAGCTATTTTTTCTTGGAAACAAATATATGTGTTTAAATCTCACAAGTCAAATCATGTGATCCCTCTCTACACAGACTTAAATGTCCAATGTAGTTGAATTAGCAATGGCTAATCTGTGTCCCCAGTTTATACGCTGTGATATATTTGCTGTTCCTTGGATTAAGCTTGCACACATCATCGTTTATTAACAGAACGGTGGTTGATCCTCTGAGAAGACAGTGATTTATTTTGTTTGATAAATGACTACATATAAATGACAAAAGTAAAGAGATCTCTGGAACCATCTTATGAAATAATTACTTTTGGTTCCCTTAAAGGACTTGTCAATGTATGATTCATTAAAAAAACAGGTTCGTAATGAGATGTTTGATTGTGCAGAACCATATTTTGCTTAAGTTTACCTCAACATAATGTAAAAGTCCAATGCTAAATAAATGTCAATAATGTCCAAGCCTTTAGGAAAGCTTTGGTTTTTACTTCCTATGTTTTCTTTCTAATGAGGTTAACCTTGTTTCCTGGATACACACTATACACATACAAAGTATGTCCTGTAAATAACCTGCCAGTGTTACGGCTGTTGTGTTTTCCAAAATATTTCTTCTTTCAGTGTAAACTTTGCAGTCCTAATCTTTGAACATGCACACGTCGGCGGTCTCTTAATCAAAGGGCTGAATAAAAACTAGGAAGCATAATTGGTAACAAACTGGTTCACATATATGTCAATCATCTGTCCATCTATCACCAGCATTAACCCTCAACTGGAACTAAGGAACTGAACTCTGACAAACAGCCTCAGACCATTAACCCTCCTCCACCAAACTTTACTGTTGGCACCACGCATTGAAGAAGGTAATTCTCCTGGCATGTGCTGGAGCCAGATCCGTCCATCAGGCAGTTCCGTAGCTAAGTGTTATTCATACAGAGCTCTTAGGCTTATATACAGCTGGTCAGCAATTGAAACCCATTTCATGAAGCTCACTGTCACAATTCTTGTGGTAGTGTTTCTTCTAGAGGCAGCCTGGAGTTCTGTACTGAGTGATGCAAGCAGGGTAGGCAATTTCTACACAACCATATGTGCTTCTGCATTCGATGTCCCCACTTTGTGAGTCTGCATGGTCTGTTGCTTCGTGGCTGAGTTGTTGCGGCTCCTAGACTCTTCTATTTCACAGTAATAGCACTTACAGTTGACTAGGCAGACGGAGCAGCAGAAGTCAGGGCAGTACCGTGTTTAAAATCACTGAGCTGTTTAGTGCAACCCATTCTACTGCCAGTGTCAATTTCATTTATGTTAGCAATGGATATGGCTGGCACAGCAGAACTTAATAATTTGGAGGGATGTCCACAAATGTTTGCCATATAGTGTGGATCTGATACAGAATTTTTAAGCCAAATTTGATTATAGATTTCTTTTTTTACAGTGTCTAAAACAACAGTAAGTTTTACTGTCATACAAACATTTAAACTTTCTAGTGTTTCCTGGGATCCTAAATATATACTGAATATAGACATTTCAGCACTGTTCATTGTATGGATTGTGAGTGAAAGGACGTGTCTTCCCTGTGAGAGCCACCAATATAAATCATAGCTCTGTTGGCAGTCTGATAGATAAAAGACGTTTCCATAAAGTTCCCTCTGACTGTACTGAAATGCAGTAATTACAATTAACAATCTCAATCAATACAATTACAATTTCAATCACATTATCATTCAAAATGAGCACCATTGTCAATTGGGCTATCATCACACAGCCTGACTTTGGATTGATTTAGTCTATTTTAGATCATTATTTTGGTGCATCTTCATCTTTATCTAACAGATAACTATCTTACTGCACACATCATTGCACAAGTAAAAATCACTGAGTGAGATTATCATTAGGAGATGGACCACCAGGCCTTGGATTTATGAAGCTTTTTTCCTCTAAAAACTCCAGAACACTTAAAAGAATGTCTGACTCCAAGATAAATATGAATTGCTTTACTCTTTCATTCCCATAACATAAGAGACTCATAACCTCAAAGGCTTCTCTTTCAACCCCTACTCACCCTCTTGAGAAACCATCATTTTGGGTTAGCTGGGAGTCACAGAAGCCAAGTCCATGTTAAGTGGTGTTTTCACTTCCCTTTATTTTCACTGGCTATTATAGACTGTTATTTACATCTGCAAATGTGCCAAGCCCCTCTTTTAAACACTATTCTCATAAACATCATCTCCTTTTCCTTCAGTAAATCATGATCTTTTTTTTTACTCCACTCTATAGGGTTCTAATATCTCACTTATCCTCTTGTAATATACCGTTGAACTTGTGCTGGCTAATGCACAGATAATGTCTCCGGTATAAACCTCCTGGCACTTATTTTCAGCTCAGTCTCTTCATATTTGGCAATCAGATTATTCAGTGGACGAGGCCTAATTTAACGGTGCTACAGTTTGTGTTAAGGAGACGATAATCCAAATGGGTCAAATGAGCCCTGGTGCACGAGCGGATGGAGGCAATGGGTTAACTAATTACTACATTAGCTGCTGTGCGCCGCCGGTAATCCGTCAGTGCTAGTATGTTCCCGACCTACCGCTCCGGACACTATCTCCTCAAAACACCTGCAGCAGTGCAGCCCTTGCTTCTTCTGTACTCTCCTTTTCTCTTCGTAACACTACTCACTTTTTCCTCATCCTCTCCCCACCTCCCTTCTCCTCCACTTCCTCATCTGTGTTGTCCTTTCCTTTTCTCCTCTTTCACCCTCTGTTCACCTCTCCATATACACTGTTTTTTTCTATCCTATCTGCTTTCTTCTCCTCGTCTTTCCATCTTCTCTCCTCTTCTTCCTCTCCAGTCTACTTTCATTTTCCCTTCTTCTCTCCTCTTTTTTATTTTGCCTGTACTTTTTTCTATTTTGCCACCACATTCTCTCCTCTTCTCACCCATCGCTTCCACTCACCATTCTCCTTCTCTTCCATCTCCCTTCGCTTTTCTACTTTACTTATTTTTATTCTCTTCTCTTTCTCTCTCAACAACCCATTTTTTCTCCTCTTCTCATCTCTTCTTAGACAGATAGATATGCCATTATTGTCATTGTACTGAAGCAGGATGCTGCGCATACAACTAATTTTAAACTGAGCTTTGTTGGCATGATGACCATCAGTGCTTTTTAATCTATTTATTGTCTGCTATGTAGTCCACACATACACAAATGATTCAGATATTTCCCAGACAGTAATTGGGTCTAGTCCTTCGTTACATTTTTCATTCAGTCGAGACTATCCGTCCATAATACTGTCGGCTTAATAGTGGAAACCGTCACGTTCAAAGTCATTTTAAAATAACCATGCACATCTCACAAGAGCTTAATTCTGTATTCATGCAAAGATTACAAAGCATTATTCTATTTATTGAATAAAAAGCAGAATAAATCAAAATCTCCTTAACATACTGTAACGTTTTTTTATGACAGTGATCCGTATGTTTGTATATTATTTTTCTCGTCTCCATTCCTGTCCTACTTTCTTGCCCAGGCCTTACAGAACAGGTTTGGCCCATCATGTCAATCTGAGATCCCTGTTTATATTTATGTATGAAGGAGAGCGGAGAGAAGCCACGGCACTGTGGGCTTTATTGACTAAGCATTAAAGGGACATTATCAGACGATAGCGGAGTTATTTATGAGGCAGCGTATGTGTGTGTGTGGGGGGGGGGGTGAAGAGGCGTGTGGACTGAGTTATGTGAGAACCACCACGGGGATGAAAGCTGCTCATACAGTCAAAGCTGATAGTGGCCTGGCTGTGTCCTCTCGCCTCTCTGTCCACACTGCTGGCTGCAAAAGAGCCCCAGATTTATGAAGAACGCATTCGCACCACCCCACGGGTCAGTGGCGGTCTGCTTATCTGGGAGCCTTGACAGTATGCAGAGAAGTTGCAAATGCCTCCAAACAAACATGACAAGCATATACGGCTGATAAATGAGGATGCATATGATGCGGGTCTAGACGCTTTGGTGGAAGACAGCCGTGCTTGGTCCGCTGACCCTAATTTTAAGCTAGTGGACATTTATAGAGGACAACTTGAGAGGTTGGAATATGAACAGGATAGTGATGCATTATATATTGAATATCTGTAGTGCAAATTATGAATTTCATACATCTGAGCTGCTTCTGTTTCTTTGCTTCGTGGTACTGTGCAGTAACCAGGAAAGGCACCTCCACCGTATTTTCACTTGCGCTGGCTAATCGATCATTATGGATTTGCAGACATTTCTCACGACTCCTGCACTCTCCAAACGACATGGGCGTAATCCAAAACTCTAGATCCATTTGTGCAGCCTAATTGCGATTTCTGCCTAAAATGCTCCACCAACCCCCACCCCCCCCCACCCCCCCCCCCCCAAAGAGAAAGCCTGCATTCTTTGGAGATCTCGGTTATCATCGACTGAATTATATGAGACCAAATGCACATTGTGTTTATAGCAGTGTAAACAACCAAAGTGCTTTCTGACGAAAATAAGAGTTTGTTTGAAGCCAGATGTCTGATGGAAGAGGAGGGGAGCTTCGCACATTGAATTCTCAGTTTATTTCACATTACTTATTACAATCACAGCTGCTCATTGAGAAACTCTATTCCAGATTTATTCCTGTCTCCTGTTTACTTCACGGATGCCAGGGACTCACATAAAAATGAGGGACGGTCTAAAGCACTTTGCAAAATAAAACAAAATTCCTCACAGCCCACCAAACCTCACATGTCAGCTCCGGCCTCAAAAGCAGCAGGAAGATCAAATAGCGCTGCAGAGAATCTGTATGGGTGTAAAGTAACTGGATGGACCCGCAACACACACATATTGTACATGCACTCAAACACACACCCTCTCTTACCTCTACCCTCTGGCACGTTCACTCTAAAACACATATACGCACACACTTCACCTACCCAAAGCCATCTTTCTCTGCAGTAAACCAGGTCAACAAACAAAAAGCAATTATGTTGGGCAGCTGCCGCCTGGGAGTGGGTAATTACAGTGTGGTGTGGACAGCTTCATTCTAAACAGGTACTAAAAGCATCATTAATCATCTCCATGTTGATGTCGCGGCTGGCTTGTGCTCACGTGACAGCCTACCAGTGCGGAGGAGGCACCTTATTGGCTGGAGGCAAAAGTCCTTGCGGAGGTCAGCCAGTCAGGTCAGCCGACCTGCCAGTGACCTTGTATCACTTGACCTCTGCGAACCTGGAGGTCACTCCTTGATATCAGTTGAAGAGTGGGTCAAGAAAAAGAGGGAGAAGAAGACAAATGGCATGAACATGATGGTAGAGAGATGGATAAGAGAAAGAGAGAGGGAAAGAGAAAGAAAGTAGATGAGGAGTGAAGATGAAAAATAAAACGATGATGGAGCACCTGGGTCCTCCAATGCAGAACCTGACCAATGAAAATGAAGATTATTAGGCATTGCATGTGCATGTCGATGTGTGGCTCTGCACTACGCTCCCAGACTGTGTAGATATACATATGTGCATGAAAACCTCAGGCTCTACAGAGGAACCTCTGCACATGTTAATGCACAATAATTGCTTACGTTGCTTAATATTGTTTAACCTTCTGGGGAAAGGGAAATAAAAAATAAACTGTGGTCTGTGCAAAATGTGTTAAATGATTGTGTCACATTTATATGATTCATATAAACCTTTAAATTGAAATTCTGCACTATACGTTCTAAAACGTACATGTGGAGGAGGTGTTCAGTCTCAAACTCAGGAGGCATTTATTGATTACAACTTTTGACAGGGTCATATGATATATTGTTTACTGTATTATTGCAGTGCTTGGCTGGTTAGGGCTGCAATATGCAATATAGCCCACTGACCAGTCACGAAACTTTGGTGTGCTGACCTGTCACATGCATGTTTTGATGAGCATTCTGTTGTTTTGACAGAGATTTGTGATCCAACAAATGTAAACAGTTTTGCTCAAAATAATGCAAGCCAGTCTTTAAGTGTCATGTCAAGGGTTCACCAAATGCATTGAGGAAGCATGTAGCAATAAAACATCAATATGTCCATATCATGCAGGTCAGATTTGTCCTTTTCAGGGCTGGTTGTAAACTAAGGTTTGTAATGACAGAAAGCGGCGTCCTCTTCGCAGGAGAAAAGAGATGGAGGATGCATGGTATTAATAGCTGTGCCGAGGCTCGATTTGGGAAAGTTCATGAACTGGGCTTCTATTCAGCATGGAGGCGAGATTGACGGATGGAGCACAATGTCTTATCTGAAAGACAGACAGCGATCATCATTGCACACTGCCTGCCTGTTTCTATCCTTTCCCCACCCTTCTTCTCATCTCTCCTCACTACCCTGCTCCCACCTCCACGACCCCCCTCCTTTACCCCTCTCCATATGTCTGTGCATGTGTTGCCATGGCAACCTCACCCAGGGCAGCTCAGGCAGAGCGTTGACTTTAGACTAAGAGAAGCATCGTGGGGCTTGCTTCATCCTTTACGTTTGCTAGGTGACTCTAAAGAGGAAGAAGTCAGAATGTGCTTGCGTGGCCTTTGTTTACAGCATTCTTTTCTCCCACATAACATATTTAAAAAAAAAGTCAAACATAGTATACCTTATCATCCTTTGGAAAAATATCCAGGGGCTACAAAAATGTGCAGAATCAACCAAAAATAACAAAATGTGCAGAGTGATCACATTGTGCCCCCAAAATATTATTTCGTGTGGGTTAGCCTACGTCTACTTTTGTCTTTGTGAGGTCATCTTTTTTAATTCTGCTGCTCGGATTTTAACCAGCATTATCTGTCTGTTTCTTTTGCCTTTCCTCCCATTATGCTTCTCTGCAACTTTCCAAAGGGCAACCCCAACTGCAGAGCCACACTCTAGAGGTCAGCTTTGTTTTCCCCAAATCGTCTGCTGAGGGCCACCTTTATTTCAAGGTGCTAAGTCATGCTATGCCCACATGTTGCTGAGCACCAGTAGATATTTTGGTCCGAAAATTTGGAATAGGGTAAACTTATTTTCGCCTTTACCAAATTAGACTCGTCTGCTTCAAAACATACTGCCTACTAAGACTGCTGTATGACCATATTATGTAAAGATACTGATAAATGAACTGACATCTCCGACCTATGCTAAGCTAGCCTATGCAACATTGTAAACCTATACTGCACAAGGGTTGCCCCCCAGAAATAAAAAAGCAGCTTAAATGCATATTTGTAGTGTGTCTTTTTTGAGAGCAGCATTTTTGTCTAAAATACAGCAGACATTGGAGGCAAAATTTTACCCCCACCTCTCCCGTCCCTGGCTACTTAAAATTTGGCAGCATGTGCTAGTATATTATGGCATGTAATTAAACACAAACAACACGGTAGACCAAATAACTTTTGGAAGAACTCGTTTCTACATGGAAAATTGTGCTGCTCTGATACACATTGATAAAATATGTTAATATCCATCTTTTTCAGTTGCCAAGAACTGCTGCTGTTCATTCAGGTGCGTCCGACTGCCACATTTGAACCATATCCATGTTCTTGAATAAATATCTTGTGTTTGGTTTCAGAAGTCTTTCTGCCTCTCACTCTGATATTCCTCTCTCTGCAGGTTTGAGTTACACCTATGTGAAAAGGCCTGCAGCAGAGTGACCTGCCTTGTATGGTCTGTAGATAGCAATAAACAAGCAATTTGTGGATACCGCCAAAGGCTTTGGCGTGCTACTTCTTACGAGTGTACAATACAGTTAAGAAGAGGCTAACAGCCTCTCTGAGGAAGAACCTTGCAGCAGAGGGGTGTAATCGTCTCCTCTCTTTTTCGACTTTTTGAGCTTCACTCTCCTCTCCTTCCTCTCTCCCCTCCCACCAACCCCAGAACCCATTTTCTTCCCCCAGCCCCAGAAGTGCTGAGTGCTGCTGTTTGCTCTGCACACACAGATTTTCGCTGAGGCTGTAAGCTGTCCCCAAACATCTGTTCTCAGGAGTCGTGTAAAGGAGAGGGGAAACAAGGGCTATACGCACGTGCTCCCTCTCTTAGGTGTGCCTACCTGTACCGATCTTTGTGCGGGCCATTGACAATGAATAAATGGTCAGCCATTCTTCATTTCCGAGGCTCCTGTTTGAGTCATGGGGAAAGCAATGCGAAGTCAGTGCGTAGGTTACACAGAGAGAGAGAGGTGTTGTGTGATCAAGAAATATAGCCCAGAGAATGCAGAAGGACAGTGTGTCCTCTAGTTAGAGTAGCAATCAGCCATTTTGGGAAAGCATCCGTTAAATTTAAGGAGTGCCAGCAGACTTTTGGTAAACTGACATGCAACATAGAGGTGTTTTATTGACTCTGCACTCTCACATTGGCCTCGTATTTCTGTCATTTTTAGAAACAAGTTTCAAGCAAGAGCTGTTATTGTTTCATTAGTGACAGAGACATAGCTCAGTCACAGTCAATGACCACTACTTTACCCTTCTCTGAAAACTCCTTCACCTCTTTGTCCCATAAGCTTCGGGTTCTGATGGGACCTAACTGCTCTTAACTGATATGGCGTTTTGGACAGTGAATCACTTCCATAACAACATCTTAGCCTTGCCGTAGTGCTGCTCGACTGATTTTTTTCAAGAGTCCTGGTCTGAAATGGTCAACAATGATTCCACCAGAATGTACACATGCTCTTAAATATGAAGTCTTAAGCGATCAAACTTGAGAAACAGCACACAGAAAACAAACCGGTGTTTTGTGCAGTATTAGCAATTTAGCCATGTATATGTCACTTCATCATGTCCACACTAATAATCATCTGTCAAAACAATAGACACAACATTGTAATGATATCCTAGGTAGCTCTTCTTGTTGCACCCTGCCAGATTGCATTAGTTTTATTTACATCCATCTGTTTGACCCATTGCATTAGCTGTACTACAGTAGTAGCTGTGCCCTTTTGGTAGTGCAGAAGTTGGTGGTGGTGGATGTGATTGTGGTGTATAGCAAGTGGCAGGTTTGAGACAGGTCCAGTATATATACAGATATTTCATATATGTGCAGACTCAGTGATCAGCTAAGCAGGTATTTCGTTTTCAGTTGCATCAACAGATGTATTTTTTAGTAACACACTTCAAAATCTTTCAATCACTTTTCTATGATTTAAGTTTCTATGATTTGGTCAGGTCTCTACTTTAATACAGGGCAAATTAAATAGTGTGTATGAATATATGTTTAGAATGTTTCAATCAATACAGGCCAAAAGTATAGAAGCTATCTATTTTTCAGTCTGTCTTGTAATCTGTCTGTTTATCTGTCTATCTGTCTGAATGACACATCCAGGAAGTTATTCTCATTAATAAGGTACCATTTTGTTCCGCTGGTGAAAATGTTGCAAGGTATATCGTATCATTCTGCACGTCAGGTATCCTCTTACATAAAAATGTTTTTGTCTAAAAGTGAACTGCAGGGATCTGCTGTATGAATGTCAGTGAGGAGGACCACGCAGATTGTCCGTTCATTGTCGACTCCATTAGTAGTGGCACTCTTCTTATTTATTCTTTCTTTTTTAATACAAAAATTCTTCTTGAATAGGCCGATTGTTTGCAGAGCCGGCAGTACTGTATGCAAATTTGCAGCGTCTTCAGACTGCGACTATGCTTTTCTGCGCAGAGGGCCGTTAGTGCTCGCTCAGGCGCAAGCGTTGCTTAGCCGGTTAATAAAGAGGTGTGGCGCATTAGTGCGTGCTGCAGCGAGGAGTAATCGCGGCTGAGCACAATTACCAAGTAAGGAGCAATAGTGCGGCGAGGATTATGTGCCTTTTTGCGCCCTCCGCTCTCATCCCACTCCACAATGAGCATTAAAGCCGTTGCAAGCGCTGAGACCGCCTTCTGCTTGTGTAGGTGAAAGATAATGAGCTGAAGTGGGTAGGACGAGGGGACACTTTTTGCTGAAGACGCTCGAAACTTACACGCCACAAGGAGAAGCGTCTGAACCAGGGCTGGACTGGGACAAAAAAATTTGACCAGGCTTTTTGACTCTGACCCGGCCCACCAGGCTGACCGGTCCACCCGAGGCCCCTCTCTTTTGGGGAAACTCTGAAAATGAGTCTTAAACGCATCAACACAAAACAGATCAGAAACATGTTAAGTGACTTTTTTAAAAAAACAGCTAAAACGCTTCTTTGGGAAGAGAACGTTTGTTTCCATTTGCCTCAACCGTGAAACTTAAAAGTACTGAATGCCAGCACAAAATAGTCGAATAAGAAGACGCATAGTAACTATATATATATATATATATTTTTTTTATTGTATTATTTTTTAAATTATTATTATTATTATTATTATTATTATTATTATTATTATTATTATTATTATTATTATTATTGTTGTTGTTGTTG
>JBBPDE010000134.1:3379095-3393263 GCA_037974605.1 Nannopetersius ansorgii
TCTATCTTAAAACTGACAAATTATTGATTTGTTTTATGCCAGGAGCTACATCCACTGCCACTGGCTGTGTGGGTTTAACTAGTCCATTTTTTTGATAAATATAAGCTCCCTTATTCTCAGTTTCTCTCTGGACCATAAATCCCTCACACTCAATAAGTCATTACCGTTCCCATCCAGTAATCCTTTTACTCTCACTGTAAATCATAACAGGCACTATGTGTTCATAAGTGTGTGTTTATGTGTTCTTAACCGCTCTAATGTCATCTGCACCAACCACAAATAACCCATACCGAGCCGTCTTCTCCACTGCCTGGCTAATTGTGACAATGAGTTTTATGCATTGTCTGATTTATCTGTACACATGGCTGACGAGGAGCACAGACAGTTTATGTGGTGAAAGTTTATGTGCTCAAAGTTTATGTGTTCGTCGAGGGCTTGCTCATTTTATGTGTGTTTGGAACAAACATTTATTCCTGAATTGGTGAAGTGTTGTTTATGTGTTGGCAGCTTCTTATGTAATGTGCCGCCCAAGTATTTCCTTTTGGGCCACAAATCACACATGTGAATGAATGCCGGCTTCTGTGGCAGTTTTCTGTTTTAATCTCCTGGATAGTTTTCCCAAGGCTTGTTCTGTTCTAGAGTAACTGTGTTGACTCTGTGTGGTGTGTATGTGTGCCACATGGAGTTCTAGTAGGCACAAGAGTGTACGCATTGCGTGTTTACTACATTGTGCTCTAGGGGTGTGAATAGTGTGTTCGCTGCATTGTGCTCTATAGCCGTCTGAAAATTTCTTAAGTATATCATACGTACTGTATGTATATATTATAGTAATAGTCTACTCTATGTTAAATACATTGATATTGTCACATGCACCAGTTACGTGACGCACATGAGGCAAAGGAAGTGACGTGTCACTTCCCTCTCCGCCACAGGCAATGAGGCGCCCCCAGTGCTGGACTGGCCATTGGGCATACTGGGCATTTGTAAATTTGGCTGGCACGGAATCCCATTAGCACCCCCCCAAAGGAGAGGGGTCCCGGTGGGAATCCTTCAGCAGAATCCTTTGGCAGCATCCCCCAGAATGACAGCAACAGCCTGGTGCCCAGGTCTATTTTTTTTATCCCAATCCAGCCCTGGGCACACTCTGTCTGCATGGGTTCCCTGGTTCCGTTTAGGTGGGCCTCTGACAGAGGTGAAGGTCTGGCCAGATGTGATGAAGGCTCCATAGAGGTGCTGGTCTTGGGCCAGGGTCTCGCCGGCGGCAGGGTACGTAGGGGTGGCTTCGGGCGAGATCACATGCGCCAGTCAATACACGGACTTAGCTGGATTATGACCCTCCAAGTTATCAGGCAGCTCTCATCCAGCGAGTTCGTCTTTGATGTGGGGAGCCAACCCCTGATAAAAGTCGCTTCAGGTGGTTTGGACAGCTAGGGTGCAGAACTTCAAGGTGTAATGGCTCACTGGACTGTCTCCCTGCCACAGACAGTTCAGGCAAGAGTCAACCTCCACCTCAGGATGTTAAAACGCAGCCCTGAGCTGGTGGGTGAACGGGTAGGAGTATCCCGTGTCCGAATCTGATCTCAGGACCGCGGTAGCCCACTCTGCTGCCTGCCTTGTGAGAAGGGAGACGAGAAATACGATGCGTGATCTATAGCGTTCAGGGTGGAACTCAAAAATAAGGGAAGGTTAGTGAGAAACACATTGCACTTCCCATCTCTACACATCTCTACGCGAGTGACATCTTAGGGGTATTATGGTAGGATGAAGGGATTTGGACCGTTGGTTTTGTGGCAGCCAAATCGAGATGCGCCTTCTCCAGATTCCAGATCCACTACTTCCTGTTTCAGGCTAACACACTCAACTGTCTGCTGGTTTACTGTGTCTACCAAGGCGGCCAAGTCTTCTGGGTTCACTGTTACAGAGCAAGACAAGAACACAGTATAGCATAGTGGAAGAACCCAATCGTGGATACACACGAAAAAGTAAAGACTCACACAGGGAACCAATGTTCTCACACACACACAGTAAGTATATAAACAATGAGAGTGAGACCGGAGTACTCACTGTACCAGGTTGGGGCTGGAGAAGAGCTGGAATGCAGGCTCAATGACTGAGTGCACAGAATAACCTACTTCCTGTTTATATACCCTGTGACACGTGTTACTTCCTGTGTCTCGTGCGCGCCACGTGACTGGTGCATGTGACAGATATCGTATTTTGTCATGTACAGACCAAAGAAATGGCCTAGAAAAAAATGAGCGTCACCACCATTCAATCTGAAGGGGACCTGTTCCCCTCACATTTCATAATTATTCGTTTAGACTCACCCCCACATTTAACATAAATAATTAGTTCACCCAGAGCTGTTGAATCTTGAATCTTACGCAAAAGAACCCACTCCACTTAATCAATAGAAGAATACACACACCACTGGAAATCCGAGCAGCATGTCTATGCACTGACGGTTCACTTCACTTGCATGCGGTGAGTTGGAGGCAAACCTGGAGTGGATTTCCAGTGGTGTGTGTATTCTCTTATCGATTAAGTGGAGTGGATTCAAGATTTAAGATTCAACAGGGGTTTCCAAACACTCCCACCCCCTAAAAGGACAGGACTTTGCACGCACGCAGCAAACCCGCCCCCACCCAAACCTCCACCCCACGTCCAAACCCCACCCCGCGAGTAGACCGATGCACCCCCCTCACATTAAAAATGCTTCTGACGCCCCTGCAGCAGTCACAAAATGTTAGTAAATGGTATTTTACTGGCAAAAATATGATTTAAAGCATGCTGCCACTGGATTTTGTGCCAGTGTTCAGTGAACATGTTCTCTGGAATGAAGATTTCTGGCAGTTGGAGGGACAAAACTGGATTGCTGTAGTCGAGGAGAATGTTGCCTACTGGAATGCAAACTGCCAACAGTAAAGGAGGAGGAATAATGGGGTGGGGCTGCTTAACAGGGTTTAGGCTAGGCCCCTTAGTTCCAAAGAAATGTGTCCAGCTGAATACATGGATAAATACGAGTGGTATCCATGTATAGCAGACTCAAATTCAGTTAGACAGTGCAAACATAGTAGTATAGTAACTCTATGTTGCTCTTTTTAATCAGGGCAGGAGTTGTGTCCTTCTCCTCTATATGTAGGCTAAATGGAAGCAAGCAATGCATTGTCAAAATATAAGAAAAGGCAACTGACACATTTATATAGTTTGCACACACAGATAAAATAAGTATTATAGATTTGAACAGCATCCAGATTGCTTATATTGTGTTTGACACATTATTGTATTTCATTTTAATAGGATTAGGAAAAGGGTTGGAAAACATCATTTGAATTTAAACATTTGATATTTAATATGATTGTATTAACGAACATCAGATGAGCCAGTTTCAACTGTGCCAGTGGCATGGCCAGCAGGAGGCCTACAAAAAGGGGTTAAGTTAACCCACACTCAAGTTAAGAGGCTGCCAGTAAGTTTTAAGATAACTTGCTTTCCCAGGCTTTCTTGGTTGCTGAAAAGGGCTCACTTCTTCCTTGGTGTATGTAAATATGCTCTGTAGACACTGCTGCAGATGTAGTCATTTGCAGTTCAGAGAAATATTGTTCGTGTCGTCTCCAACATAAACCTTCTCTGTCCTTTTGAAAGAGGTTTCCTCCCATCCTGTATTACCATCTTTCAACATTTCTTCCCTGCTTATAATTTACTGACTTCTCTGCTTATATTCTCTAGACGATATGGCTTTGCTGTTTTCCATAACAACTATGAATCATAATCACATCTCAGAAAAACTCCTGCCATGCCTTTTCCACGTGGATTCTCTTGCACTTTCTTATCCAGGCTCTTTTCAAACGATTCCATAATCCTTCCATATATCAAATTTGATAAAGTTTCTAAAACACATGTTTCCAAACAGACTTTATATTTTTCCGCTCAATGCATATGCTGTTTCCAGCACTTAGATTAAGTCTAATTTTCCATAGTGTATCCTGTATAGAAACAAATGTGGTGATTCACTGTTGGGAATCATTTTCAGCCTGGGGTTCAGTCAGACTGGCCCACTGAGCTAAATTATCACACCTGAACCTCTGTGGTCATAGCATGACACTAATCTACCACCTTGGTAAGAATGGTAGTTCTCAGCCGCTTTGATAAATTGCAGCCCTTCAGGGTTGGCCTTGTTATTCATGTTGAATAATTACCAAAACAACAGCTCTCTTTCTCTGTCTCCAGACTTGAATGCCTTGAACATTTCCATTACTCTTTTTTCCACCCTGGGTGTCTGGAGAGGGGGTGGGAATTTTACAAGAAGGAATCTGAAAATGGAAAATGTGTGCTTCTTGGGGATTTTTTTTTTCTTAATCTCAGCCATCTTCTTAACACCATAAACTTCAGTGTTAATGTCTTCCAGAACTAAAGAGAAAGTTCATTTCCAAAAAGTGAGGCATAGACACTATCATGATGGTCTCTATAGTAAATCGGTTCACTATAATGCCCTTGTGTACTATTAGGGCAAAATAATGGCTTTGTTTTATGACTATATGTGCCTTAATCTGCACCTTCAGGTCCTTGTATGAAAGATCTCTTCACCAATGAGGGTGCAGTATCATTGTAGAAGGGAGCCAAAAGTGGTTATTCTATGGCACTACTCAAAATTATAATTTTTGGTACCTCTAATAGTATTTAATAGTGTAGGGAGAATAAATAGTCATTATATTATCAGCACTATATTGTAGTGAACAGACATGCATGTTCTTACTAAATACCTGGCCATCATTCAGAACCCCACTGCTAGGCGGCTGGAGAACGGCACAGCTCTGGAGTTCTGGAGGCCAGCCCAAGAGGCCCACCAGTGTGTTCTGTCTCTATGGGACCTAATCGTTGTAATTATCCACCAACAATCAGCACCACTTTGTCAGACCAGCTTTTATAGCCCTTTAATGAACAGATCCATTAGGACTATCCGTACACTAAACGAACAGCTTTTGTACTGCACCCGTTAAGGGCTAGGTGTGTTTTACTCTTCTCAAATATGCCTCAATGAGTCACCTCCAGATTTTCATGTTCCAAAACAATGCCAGGAACATGCGGTGCAGGCAAGAGGATATTGAGGCCACTGGAGAGTGAGAGAATGTGAGTATGTCAATATAGACATAATTTACCCTTATGCTTACGTTAATCCACAGCCAGAGGAGCTGCAATCCTAGTTGTGCTGAAGGCCATTTACTAATCCTAGCATGTCCAATGGCTCAAATGAAGGGATTCTTTTGGTTACATTTTATATCATGCCAAAAAAGTCTATTAAAATGAGAAATCTCATTGAAATGTGGACTGCCTCTCAAAGAAGGACACTTCTTAAAAGGTGAGTAAATGGAAAATGGTCAATTTTCTTGGCTAACCTGCAATCAGGGTTGTCCCACTTTCCATAAATCATTTGAAACATGTGTGGCTTTTGTTTGAACCTCCATCTGTAATGAACATCAGTGTATGCATGTGCATGACTGCATCCTTCTACACTATATTCTGTACACATGTGAGATTGCTTACTTGCTCCATTCTTGCTCTCAAAATGTTCAAAGTTCGCCGTCCAGGGCCTGTCCTCATTAGCGTGAATATTAATGTGGCCAGAAGGAAGGAGCGGCGGATAGAGCGTGGGGAAAGAAAATGGAGGAAGGAATTTGGAAGAGCTTTTTAAAGGGGCCATTTCATC
Source organism: Nannopetersius ansorgii (assembly GCA_037974605.1). NCBI lineage: Eukaryota > Metazoa > Chordata > Actinopteri > Characiformes > Alestidae > Nannopetersius > Nannopetersius ansorgii. The sequence goes on from JBBPDE010000134.1 coordinate 3,384,803, forward strand.
AGAATCGTTATTTTTTTGCGGTCCTCTGAAGGCTCGTAACCCGCGCTCTATGAAGAGACACACGCCGCAGTGGGGCTTCATTTAAAACCTAAAGGTCATTGCGCAGGGAAAGGTCTCCAACTCAGCCAAAAATATAAAAAGGAGACGCAAAGAGGGAGGGGGGGGGGGTTTGGGGGATGTACGAGGGTTGTTTAATATATAGAACAGCAGCATGGAGTAATAGAGAGGATGAATGAAATAACTCTAACTCAAAAACACAGCAGAACACAGCCAAAGGCCTCAGTAATAAAAAGAAATGATACCAGTGAACAAAGCTAGTTCAGAGTTATTAAAGCCAACATCAGCTCAATTACAAATGCTTAAAAATGGGTTTTAATAGATCTACATTGTCCAATGTTACAGTTCAAGACCTACATAAATAATAATACAGTTGCAACTGGGCACCATCATATAAAACTGCTTCATTGGTGAAGAATGTAATTTTTGGTCTGGTTATCAATGGGTTAATTTAATGTTAGTTACCTCCATTTTCTACATTTTTCATCCTGTTTGCACTAGGATAGGCTTCAGCAACCCTGGTTACAAATAATTAAAAAAACAGTCTACTATATTTAACAGCGAATGCTTGTGCTGGCTTTATAGTGGAAACACAAGCAGAAAACCAACAACTCTGTATATGCACTGTAAATGAATTACAAAAATGACAGGTAACATTTAAAATGAATAGAGGTTTAATGAGTTTTGAGAAGTGCTGAGAAATATAGCTAGTTAAAGCTGACAAATTGTTGCTCTTCACATATAGCATAACTGGCCTTTTCTGTTGTTATTGGGAGATATTAGAGAGGGGGTATTATGTGTTAAATATGTGTTTGTGTTGTTATGTAGTTAGTTTGATAGTGACAGTTCTGAGTCCCAAGTGTGGACCTGCATGCATTGCTCTTTATCATAGTGTTTGAACTGACCCATTGGTTGTGGATGGTGTGGTTGCTGCGTTAGTGTCCCATAAACCTGCTGAAATGCCGACCGTGAGTATTTGCAGAAGCTCTGCAATCACCACCCCTCCTCTTCATAGAAGGCTAAGGTGCTAATCCCAAGGCGGAGTGGTCGCTTGTTTATCTACCAAGTTCAGTTTAATTGCTCAGTGGCTCCTTGATTGCCCCCACATAGCATGGGGAGCCCAGAGGAGCTGTGGCAGAGGTGACAGGCCCTGATCTAGAGCCCAGCACACCGCTCTGATAAGGCAGGGCTTCCACTTTACTGTCCCCAGCACGCAGACACACACCCAGGCCTGCTAGTAAAAGGAATGCCCCTACTTGCTAGTAAAAGAGGGGGAGAAGAGAGAGAGAGAGAGAGGGGGATGGGTCCTGGATGGTTGTCTGGGGTAGGGCAGGAGCCAAGGGAGGAGAGGAATGTCACACACTTAAGAATAATCTCCTTCTATACTTCCCCAGAATCAGTCTCTCCCATTGCGATTCCCAATCTTTTTCTCTTTCCCTTTAAAAAAACAGATGCCCAGTTCCAATCATGGCTGTTGTAAAGCAATCCTTGTAAAATACCACGGAGCAACAGCACAACCTCAGGCCTTCCCCATACAAGATGCCTGTTGGACCACTTTGCTTTGAAATATGGCACGGGCTTGGCTGAGGCAGCATTAAAGCCATGGATGGCCCCGTTTCAGCCCAGAAGAGACATTCTGCCGCCATAAACAAGGATTTGTATGGACGCTGGTATGTGCCTGTGCCCTCCTGAGGCTGTGACACGCTGCCAGTCTTCATTATAGTGTGCAGAAAGCGTTAGTCTCAAACTGTGCACATGTTTGTGTTTGCGTGTATGCAGGATGAGTCCCTGGCAAGGGGATGTACCCTGCCATGCGTCACCGCTGTGCTCGGTACAGGCACAGCGGCCGATCAGATGGACGATCAAACACTAATCATTCCCTCACGGCCCATTCCGAGTAAAGCTGTCATTAATTTTGCGGAATTACATCAAATCGGAGACATTCTTTATGCGGCCCACGGCCTACCGACAGTTATACGATGGGTACTGCTGCGCTAAGCAGATGGGGCAGTTTGGCCCTGCATACTAAATACTCCCGTCCCCCTTCCTTCATTCCTCTCTCTCTCTATCTCCCTCTTCCTCCCCCTTTCTCCTCTGTTTCTATCTCTTGTCACTTATGTCCTCTGCTTTCCCTTTCTCACTCTTTGTCTTATCCCCTTCTGGGGATAACATATATCTGTTCTTCACCACCTTCCTGGGGTCATGCTCTGCCTCATATCAGCACTTCTGCTTAGCTTACAATTCTTTTTTATGTAAACAACTAGTATTGCCCATATTTGACTGGAAACATTTGCACCATAGTGCTTCTTTCATAGCAACAAGAGAGCATTGGTAATTTTTGCGAAACGAAGAAGAACAGCAGCTAACTCGCTTTAAGGTGGTAATGTTTTTCACCTAAAAAAACAAAACAAATCTCCAATTTCCTTGTGTGCGACTCTAGGATAGTGCAGGCTAAACTGACACTAACACTGAGCACCTCAATATGCTTGGGGGAGATCACTAACTGACAATTATGTTATGTCAGCTAACAGATGCCTGCACTGGCCATCATCAAACTGAGTGATGGTGGATAGAATGAAACCCATAATGCTCTATTAGACAACCAGAGTTTTTCCAGATATCCAGTGATGTTCTGACACCTACCTTAGTTTGGTGCTTTCCCTTCTTAAACACACCTGATTCCATCATCTGTAACTGTTCAGGTTTAGTGGTTGGGATTACAACAAATACCCTTGTCATGCCAGGCTCCAACTTCCTCTGGACCTTGCATTATATTATTAAATAACTCATTTAACTCAGTTTATATATATAAGACTTTAGTTTAAGGCTACACAACATCTACATAAGTCGTTTATGACATAAACCTACAATAACATTTACAAAGTCTGTTTATTTTTCTGAAAACATGTCATAAATGCTACTTTCATCAGTTTTACCCCATTAAGTATAATGACAACGGATGCTTGTTGGAGTAAGTCTTTCTAAATGTTTATGCAGGTTAATGTTCTTCTCATGAAAGGTTATGTTATCATGTAGAAAAATACTTGGTTCTGCACTAGCTACCTTTTCCTTGATATAATTTAACTAGCATTGCCTTCTGCTAGGATCAGTTAAGAAAACATGCCACTGAACAGATGTGTAGAGCAGTGATAATAGCAGTCATACCATTATGTTTTATTGATTTCAGTATTACATTATTTATTTTTTTGTGTTTTCTGTGTTTGTACTTTTATTTTTGTTAAATCTTATAATATGTGTTAAGGAAAGGCAACAAGTGATTAAACTGACGTGTTCTATTACTGCGCAGTCAAACTGTCACAATATACACTTCTGAGCATATTGGTGAAATTGTCACTGCTTAAATGATTACCTGCATGTCTCAATGCAAAGAGTCAGAGCTGGCCTGGGTCTTTTCTGTGCGCAGTTTGCATGTTCTCCCTGTTTCATGTTCTCCAGGGTGCTCCGATTTCCTCCAATTGTCCAAAAACATGGAGGTCACGTCAATTGGAGATGCCAAATTTCCTGTACGTGTGTGTGTCTGTCTTGTGATGGACCGGTGACCTGAGAGAGCTGGGTTATATTTTACATTTTATTTACTTACTATGTTGATCGCAGAGGAAATTACTTGAGTCCTCTGTATTCAACCCATTCACCTGAGCCATGCAGTGGACTGCTGACAATAACACCTAGGGGGAGCAGTGTGTGGAGACCATACCATGTTCAAGGGTACCTGCTCAAGGGTACCTCAGTATTGCCATTAGCGGTCCTGTGATTCAAACCTAAAACCTTTCAATTCCAGGGGCAGTGGCCCAACCACCAGGGCACTTGAGAGGTGGGCATCACTGAACACATTTAGTTTTGTTTGGTTTATACATATAGTGTCCCCTGTCCTTCTTGTTGACTTGATAGTTGCATACTATGCCAGTGAACATCACAAAAAAAGGAAGAAATAACGTCATATTCCAAGACTAAGCTCTATAAATAAGAACCGGTCAGGCACTTATCTGACAACTTAACTATTATCTACCCTGTAAACAAAGATGTCATCCCTGACGCCTATGATGACTCAGACTCAGTCAGACTTTCTGTTCTACCATGAGGCAAGTCATGATTTACATGTCACAGTGACAAGTACACATTTTACTCATAACTTACCTAGATGCCTTGCCAGTTCTACTGCATCATTCGTCAATCAGCCACATAACACCAAAGCCACTCCAACACTGACCTTGATTTGAAATGGTCAGGTGTCATCAGGAGCAGGCCAGCCAGCAAACATACACCACTTCAATCTATACACAAGCCTACACAGCAAAACTGCTAATAACTGCACTTACAGTGTTAAACTAGTCTCCAGTGTGTAATTTGTAGTTATATTGGTCTCAGAAGTAGATTGTATGTGTTAATATAACACTGTTGGTTTTACTATGTGCCATCTGTTAAAATTTCTTTTTTTTTTTGCTCTACATAAACTGTGTTACCTATCCAACACCTTTGGCTAAGCTTGCAGAAAGGTACCTCCGCATTCCATACACAAGTACGCCATCTGAAAAAGCTTCTGGCTCTGCAGCAGACGTGGTGTTACCTATCCACCTAGCAGCGTTCATTAAAATTTCATTAGCGAATCAAAAATGTGGCACAGCTTTTAAATAATGAGCTATGCTAATTCTGGGTGCCTTAATTGTGCTTATGGAGTCTTCATATGTCCAATTTCACAGGCTGGAATTGTGATTGCCATTTTTGAATTGTTAAAGTAAGTTGGCAGCTCACATCAAAATAACCATTTTGGTTAATAATAAAAAACTGAAGGACCATCACAATGGTATAACATATAACAGAAATGGGTAATGTGGCAATGTAGCTAAAGCTGTCCTTTACTAAACTTTTCAATATCTGCTGCTGGAATGTGATGTTCAGTTGTTTAGGTTAGTTTCACAACAGAGTATCATCCTGAACGCATGAATTTAAGCCTATTTTCAAGGTGAAGGAAACCAGATGTTTACTGTAATTGTTACTGGGGACCACCATGGCTGAAAAAAACGAGTAACAAACTAATTACTGAGGAATGTGAGTACCATGCGAATGGCCTACGCTGTGGTCTATAACCTTAGCACTGCCAAGGTACTCTGTGTTCCGACTTGCATTACAGCCTGATGAGCTCAACACTTTCTCTGCTCCAATACATCTAATCCCTACTTACAAAGACCTTATTAATTAGTTGATGGCCCATTTCTGTGCTGAAAAGCACAATCTAATACTATAACCCACCAGGAGTAGGACTATATAGTGTTACTATAAAGACAGTAAGGTTATTTTATTTGGTTAGGGGAACTCTTTGGTCTCCTAGATTAAAAAAATAAATAAAAGTAAAATTATAAATAAATTGTTATGGCTTAAATATTTGCAATGCCTTCAATATTAGTATTGTCATCATTTCTATTACATCAAATATTTTATATAGTTTTTTAATGTAAAAGCTGCACATTTAATGGTGAGAAATTACATCATTTTAAGATTTTTTTATCATTTAAGAAGCATCATCATGACATATATTACTTTTTAGGAATGTTAGTTCAGAATCACCCTAGTTTCTTTTTAGATATACATATTTAACTCTATTGCACATTAGGAGATATGCCCCTGGGTTAGTCAGTCCAAAACCTATACAAATTATCCAAAATATGAAAGTTGTCACATCATTACCGTCACATCATTACCATTTCAATCAATTGTTTGACACAATGCTGATAATGAGAGCTCATTATTTGGTCATTCTAATTTTACACCATAGCAGGATAGCTGAATATTAGTCTTATTTTAATTAAGTTTATTTTGCCACTGGATGACAAATGATTGATTAGTGCCAAGTAAATCCGTCCCTAAATGAAGAATCACCAAGCACGGAAATGACACAAGACTGCTTTAGAATAGATATCGGTGCTTACTGTCTCTGATAGTAATTATATGGAAAAAATGGAACTCCAGCACAAGCTGCAACTCTGGACTCTGTCAGTTCCTTTTATTGATTCTGAAAAGAGTATGAACGCAAGAACCCACAGGTAACAAGAGGGAGGGAAACTGGGAGTGCTTCCTCCAGAACCACAGGCCTGAGGGCAGTTTGTCATCCAACAAGGTCGAGAATGCTTCGTCTCGCTGCCATCAATCAAGTCCTGAGCCCATCCCCCCACTGTGTGTTTCTAGCACCTTCCATGCACTCATGTCAGACTCTCTCTCTCAGTTAAAACCACCCCAGAGCCTTTATTGGGCTGCCTCATTTACTGCCTGCATACAATTAGAGACCGACAGGGGCGGCCATCTTGTCTGCTGCATCCAATGTTGGCTGCTTTGCAGTGTACGACACAGTAGCCTTGATCCTATCCCACAGGCAGGATATTAAGATGTTTAGCTAGTAGTAAAACATCAGGAAGAGTCTGGACATTATGAGGATGATTAGAAGTTGTAGAGGATATAAAACCTTTGTGGACAGTGGTCAGTATTCCAAGGTCCAAAAAAAAGAAGTAAAATGTCCACTTATATACTGTAATCTTTTCCCTGGGTTGGTGGTGACACTTATGTTTTAATTAGCCAATATATCACTTTGACTTATGACCTCCCAATAGCAGAGGACCTTGGTGCATAGTGTGCCAAACACAACAAGATTCTTCTCTCCAGTATAACCGTTCATCCATTCACTCACTGCACCAGTGTGAAAGATAATATGGCTGAGTTGTGTTTTACTGCAACCCAGAGTATGAATTTTACCCTGCATGTAGCCTGTAAACATCTCATTATGTAATTAGGCCTTGGAATGTTTTCAAGCCCTTATTGCAAAGGTTCAATACACCTTTGAAATATAGATTCATAGCAATATACCGATTAAAGCAAACTGAAACGGTACCTGTCAATCTAAATTAAATTAAGCAAAACAATGGCAATCCGTGCAGCTGGCTTACCAGTTTGCATATGAGTAAGTGTAGGCTTTGACCACCAGATCTTTGCGATACAGGTACATATCAGAAATCACTGCAGGCCGAAGACCATCCCATACTCATAAAAACGAGCCTTCCTTCATGGTTCAGGTTTAGTTAATGTGCACTGCCCCCTGGCGTTTAAAATAGATATTGGTTCTGAATTCTGCGTGCTGCCCTGCTAATCGAGCACTTGTTCGGTACAACGTTTTCAGGATGTGCCACATTCCCATGAGGGGAAAAGGGGGAAACAGACTAATTATAACTCGACCTAACTGAGGGGAAAAAACACAAGGAGGCACGACTGTAACGCTGGACCTCCCTGCTTCTCATGGGCTCATGGTGGTTTCAGGTTTCCTGTAGTCAGCAGGATTTAGGATGGTGTTTACATCACTGAAATCAGAGCAGCAGCAGACCAGGCTGATCAGTGGAACACTGTCGCTCTTAGAACAAGATGCTGTTCATCCTCGATCTGGGTCTCTTCTTCCACACATGGAAATTCAGATAAGATAAACAAGATAAAATAAAATGTGATAACCCCTTATGCTATATATATATATATATAGTGTTGTCTGTTAAATTCGTACACAAGCACACCTCAATCTGCTTTACGAGGTATTTATTAGGTGATCACCTGAATCACATGAGGAAAAGTATCAAATCATAGGTTTTTGCATGAACACAGTGGATGTATGTATTGTACACCTTGGGTGATCATCAGGTGCGTGGTAGCAGACACTGTGCACTATGCACACAGTAATATTATACCTATTATACAGTAATTGTTGCTCATGTTCCATGAAATATGAGATATTGCCAGATAATATTAGCCTAAACGAAGCAATTCATGTCTAGTAGGTTTTTATTGTCATTTCAACCATACACACACTGTACACAGTGAAACGAAACAATGTTCCTCCAGCACAATGGAGCAACACAATAACAAAAACAGAAACACCACAAGACCACAAAAAAAGCCTAAAGGACAAAAGTGAGTGCAAGAAAAAACACAAGAGCAAAAAACCAATAGGACAAGACAACATTTATTGCAGTAGACTAAAGCTACAGTACAAGTCTGAATCAATACAGTCCGACAGATGCTATATTCTAGGAGCAGAGGGTTGTGTGTGCAAATATGCAGAACCGAGGTAGACAGCAGCTAATATAATTGGGAAATATATAGCAGCAGCAGGACATATTACGTGCAGTATAATACATAGAAGGCAGGAGGAAAGCTCAGGCGTCTACATACGGGCCAAACCATAACTTTTATCTCCCCAGTTAAATAAATCCTTCTTTAGTTAAAGCTGAATTACTGTGAGGACAACTTCTAGCAGGAGATTTGAGGTTTGAATTAAGTTATCCTAGTAATTCAGAAATTCTACTTTTTAACCATAACCATTGATTTGCTCAAAAATAACTGCAGAATGTTTAGA